>JARSSU010036526.1:0-34224 GCA_029619165.1 Eurosta solidaginis | reverse complement strand
CCACGTATATAGCTATATATGCGCGTGATTTGTGGAGCGACACTTCCACAATACAATTGATATTTTTGGGAGGCATCTCAGATAAGATTCTGCATGTGTTGTGATCCTACTCTCCGCTGCGTGTACGTACATATGTCTAGACATAATGACTGATTCGTTATGTAGATACCTAATGATTGATTTAATGGATGATGACATACAGTCACTCTTAGAATCGGTTATAGATGGCAGTACCCTCGTTTTAGTGTTGCTAATATCGTACACTGCCCTCCACCTAAGGTCTGATCGCACCGATCAGACTAAATCTCTCGATCTAGACGCGCAGCATCTCTAATGTACCACTCTTCTACTTCGTGGTTCCCAATGCGTTTGTATGCGGATGGAACCCTTCACGCCGGAGACGGGTTGTATAACACGATACCAAATCTCTCGCACGAAGAAACTTTCCGACATTATTGTTCTCATCGTACTGTGTTTCGATCGTACTACTCATTACCCTGAGTCGTTCGTCACACGCTGTTGTTGCGCCAATGAACTACTCGTCGAGCTTGCGCTGGACGGATTTGCTTTGCATAATCAGTATCGTTCGACGCTCACAACAGTAGTGTGCCTGGCTTGAAACCACCCTGCATTCTTTCTGCGAAATTTCGTTCCTTCGTTTAGTGCGTCCGTAGGCTCTCTCCATGCCAGTGCTTCTCACACAGTACCTTCGTTTTGATTGTTTGGCCATTATTCCATCAACCTTTGCTCGATCTACTTTCCTGACGTTCGGTCTCTGTCGAAGTCATCCTCCACCAGAACTCGCTTACTGCTGAACCTTTTTGCAAAACTGAAGTTAAGTGCACATCTGGTCTCATAACGCATCACCCTCACTCTGCATATCGATCCTGATGTCATGGTCAACCAAGAAATCCCCTCCAATATAACTTCATCAACAATCTCCGCCACAACGAATTCGTATAAAACACGACCTCCCCAATTAGACTTCACAGATCACTTCTCCCGACGTGGTTATACTCGCAACGTGACCGTACGCAACCTTGCTCCAGGTAAGACTTTACTCTCTGTAGACCATAATCAGATACGAATCAAAGGAATGAGATGCGCCGTATCTACAGTCAGTACACGTCTTTGCCATCCACATCCCTCTGACGGTAAGACTGCTCGATTTTCCTACCAATTAGCGACACAGATATCACAGGGCATCAATAGCTGGATCTAGATCTCGATCTCTCCATCTTACTCGCTCGTGCTACATCACCTCCAGCTTCGTCAGTAAGACCACTCGCTGTTGCACACACCATAGGTCAAGATCGCAATGACGTGCAAGGCGACCGAACTTCCCGAATTTGATAACTCTTCCCATCCGCTTTGCGATCTTTCAGCAGCCTCCAATATGGTGTGTACACACTCTGGCTTTCTACTTCACCTGGCGTGCTTGAAAAACTGGCTACACGAAGCGAAGAAGCGACGCTGGCTTTGGTTGCGTATGTAGATCGGTTTGTTTCGACGTCCCGTATGCATTATAAAGCTCTGTATGAATTTTTATCCTTGCAGTGTATTCACGCGGTGCGTCGCATTTGCTCAAATGTGTCAGCCTCTTCAGCATCCGACGCAAACTCTGGCAATGTTTCACCAGCCTCTGGCACGCGGTTCAGTAACTCCAGTGGTATATATGCCGCCTCATGCTCAGTTCCGTACACGTCACTCTAGAGCGCCCATCCACGCTTCATAACAGTTCCGTTCGCCCTCTTGATGGTTTGTAAACTCAGCTGAAGCCCTTTCAATGCCACGAATAGTGTGTAGCAACTCCATCCTCAGCATTCCAGTGGTCACTGCTGCGGTCTTCTCAAACTGTAGCTTAAAGACCTGGAAAGGAACAGAACGTCAAGGATTCTCGACGACATTCTGCAATACGTCTTCTGTCTTCCACCTTGGATTCTAATGAGATCGCCATATATGTCTTCTGTTCTCTGCCAGTTGAGATGTGTGACACTGTCGAGGTGGTGGATGTGCATGCAAGTCACTCTTAGCATATCGGCTAGAGATGGCGCAGTACCCCTTAGTGTTCGCATATATCGTAAACCATAGTGATCTATATCTGACTTGAGTTCCCTACAAACGTATAGGCTTGCCAAAGGAGGTGAACACACCACCGTCCGAAAAAGATTGGGAAGCACCTCTCCGAGCGATTCTTAGCCTCAGACACGTGTCCTCCTACAAAACCCTGCAAAAAGTGTTGGAATCATGTGGTTCACTTATGTCATACTGAGTACTACCATTATACTCCACTGTAATGCAGCAATGGTCCAACTTATGTTCTACACGAACATATGTAAGCGATCATTGCTCGTTTTTTACGATTTCATCACTACACAATGTGTTATTGGACTGTGGGTACTACATGGATACTCTGATGTAATGCAGAGCTGGAGTATATGGTCCGGTCCTAGGACATCGCAATCTTAATGGACATATTTTTTGTCATGATTGCGATTAATTTGGAGCACTCGGTTGGTCCATAGCGAGTACTCCCTACCTGTCTAGCATGGAGAGTACTCGCGATTTTTGCAGGAACGGCCCTTTTATTGGCGACACCTTACGGAAATAGTGGAGTCTGATGTTTTATACATACAACTTGACGTTCCTTGTTTAGCTACCCACGCCAGATGTCGCACATAGTCCAGTGAGTAAATACACGCACCAACTGTTAATATTATGCGCCGTAAACGTTTGGACAATCACACAAACAAATTTACGATATTCCTACTCACCAGACTTCCTGTGTTTTAGTCTTCAAGCTGGGGTGGCACTCCACTCTTAATTTCTGTGTTATAAACAAAACTTTTATAACAACCTCTCGTAGTAAGTGACAAGAAAGTGTTGCACGAAAAACCCTTCTCAGCCACAACAAAAGCCATTTGTAGGCAATTTGTGCTGATAGGGTAGATAAACATCGCCGAACATTACATTTGAGAAACAATGAAAGTCGTATAGAGTGGGTATTTATTTGTTTGTCCTTGCAAGAGGGATGAAAGAGGCACAATACCAACAAACTAATGAATATAAGCGCTGGTCCATACATGAACTTTTAACGAATTTGTAGCAAAACATTTATAAAGGAAGAATAATTGGAATGAATTGGTGCTGATGACGAAGGGGTGTTCACAAATGTGAATGGATATATGTGTGTATATATATGTACAATTATACGTATGTGTGTCAGGAGGCAGAGGTAAAAATCCAAATTGATTATATTAAGTTCAGAAAAACTTCGCGAAGAGTATTGCCTTCCGTGGATACTTCATCATCATTATCATTAGGTGGCACTGATGATTTTTTTGGTTGTTGTGTAGGAAGCCACTTCAGTCATACATGCTTCGCGATGATGTCATTAATAAGGAAACCTACCCGAGGCCAGATCTTTATCCTCCTGTCTCCTTTGACTGAGTAAAGGTCTCCCTCCATTATCTGCTTCCAAATACTTTTTGAACTTGAGCAACTTCTTGCATTCTCACAACACGACCTAGCCAGAGAAACTGTTATTCGTTGCACTATGCTCATATTTGCGTTAATCTCTTATCATTAAACCTTCTTTTACACAGACTGCTTTCATCAAAAAAGGACCATATTCGTTCCAAGAAACTTTTCTTTCGGATACTCCGAGATCCATCCCCAATTATCTCGACACTGATCATCAATGAGAAGCTTATAGATTTCCTACAAGAGAACAGACGACAAAATGTGTGTGCTGAAGTCTGGCCTGCACTCTATACAGTCTTAAACATCAGCGAAGAAAGGATAAATAGACTCCCCTTATCTCCACAGCTTCTGCAGAATGAACTTGTTAGTGTATACGCAAGGTAGATGGTTTTCACTGAGAAGCATTTCATGGCACAAAAAACTCTGAGTGTATGCCAAATTATCGCCGAGGGGCGACTCTGCTTAACAAAACTTTCTTCTAATTGAAAAAATTTGGTTCTAAAACGTTGATAGTGCTTTGCACGCGACGTGAACCCAGAATCTTTGGTGTGGTAAGCGGAGCATGCTACCACCACACCACGGCGGCTGCCTTAGAAGGTTTATTGCTGCTCTTTTAATCGCTAAACAGTTGTATATGTGCGTGCAAAGGCGTGATTTTGTTCCGCCACAGCTAAACTCAGTGTGCTCGTCATTGGTTTAGTTTGATCCAAACATAGGACCTTGAGATATCGCAATCATTCCGGTTGATACACAGCAAGTTCCTTGCCTTAACAGTGAATTCCACGAGTAGTTACCCCAGGGGATTTGGTAGGTAGCACAGCGCCCTTGTTTAATCAATTTCGCAATCGAGTGGATCTGATAATTCTACTAGGATAGCAACATCCTTATGACTTGACGACAAGGGCTATATCGAAATTGTTTGCCTAAGTAAGGCTAATGTTGAATTAATGTTTCATGTTTATCTAGGCACTGTCCAACTGAACAGCTAATCACTTTATGCTTGCTTGCCCTGATTTTCCTGCAGTAAGGATTAGGTATGTAGTATTTGTATGTAGGTCTCAGCGGTTCAGTAAGTATTCGGGGCTCATATTAAAAAAAATTTTTGAAAAATAAATACTTGGCGATATTTACCTACAATAAGATTTAGGCAGAACATCTCTTCCAATTGCATCGTGTTTCTTTCTAGTTTTCCCTACAAATTGATGGGACGGAACCTACATCCTTTATGCGTACTCCGAACGGCAGTTGCAAGTTAGATGGATCTCCACTGAGAACATTTTCAAGTCAGAAATATGCTCGGACTGTTTGCCAAAATAGGGTCGAGGGGCGACGACGCTTAGAAAACTTGTTTCTAATTGGAAAAACTTGTTTCTAAACTTTTGATGTTGCTTTGTTAAGGACTTGAACCCATGACCTGACAGGCGAAGCACGATACCACCACACCACGGCAGCCGACTGTTTGGAAGATATCAACAAAACTATGGGCACTGACAAATCTATACATTTTTGTGCAATATGCGTCTTAGGTGGGTTTCGTCCTCTAACTTGTTTGAGATTTGTCTTCAAAAAAGTACAGCGGAAAGCTTCATTTCACATTTTTCAAAAATTTTCCAAAGTTTTTGAAAAAAAAACCGGAACCACCTGAGGTGACATAACTAATTAAAATCAATAACCGAATTAAGAGTTTATCATTGAACTAAATCTCTTAATAGCTTCCACCACAAATATAATAGCAACTACAACAACTGCATATACTTAACTACTATATACACATTTGTACTCGTTGCAACAAAAAAAATCGAATGACTTGCATTTGATGGTGAAACAAAAAAGTGTTGACACGCTGAAATTAAATGCAATTATAACCGCAAATGAATAATGAACAACAACAAAAACATAATACGGAATAATTAGATTGAGTGAACATGGCGAAAAAGGACACCGCAATTATGTAGTTATTAAATGCTAATCAATTTATTTAGCTGGAGTGCAGGTAAAGGAAAAGAGGTAGATAAAGAAGCGAGAGGGACATATTTGACACGGGGCGGCGGTCAGTGTTGCCAGAAAAAAAATTCTTGGGGCTGGAATCTAGAAAAAAAGGGCTAGAAAGAACGTAATTTCTTCAAGAATATCCAAAACCCTTTGAAAAAAGGGCTAAAAGCTAAAAGTATATGTATATTTTTCAAACATCACATAACACATAACATAAACACAGTTATAACAAGTAAGGAAGGCTAAGTTCGGGAGTAACCAAACATTACATACTCAGTTGAGAGCTATGGAGACAAAATAAGGGAAAATGATCCTAGGGTAACCCTGGAATGTGTTGTTTGTACGATATGGGTATCAAAAGAAAGGTGTTAATGAGTATTTTAAAAGGGAGTGGGCCTTAGCTCTATAGGTAGACGCCTTTTCGGGATATCGTGTTAAAGGTGGACCAGGGGTGACTCTAGAATGCGTTTGTACGATATGGGTATCATATGAAAAGTGTTAATGAGTATTTTAAAAGGGAGTGGGCCTTAGTTCTATAGTTCAAGATATCGCCATAAAGGTGGACCAGGGGTGACTTTAGAATTTGTTTACGATATGGGTATCAAATGAAAGGTGTTAATGAGTATTTTAAAAGGGAGTGGGCCTTAGTTCTATGGGTGGACGCCTTTTCGAAATTTCGATATAAAGGCGGACCAGGGGTAACTCTAGAATTTGTTTGTACGTTATAAGTATCAAACGAAAGGTGATAATGAGTATTTTAAAAGGGAGTGGGCCTTAGTTCTATAGGTGGACACCTTTTCGATATATCGCCATAAAGGTGGACCAGTGGTGACTCTATAATGTGTTTGTACAATATGGGTGTTAAATTAAAGGTATTAATAAGAATTTTAAAAGGGAGTGGTGGTAGTTGTATGTGTGAAAGCGTTTTCGAGATTTCGACCAAAATGTGGACCAGGGTGACCCACAACATCATCTGTCGGGTACCGCTAATTTATTTATATATGTAATACCACGAACAGTATTCCTGCCACGATTCCAAGGGCTTTCGATTTCGCCCTGCAGAACTTCTTCATTTTCTTCTACTTAATAATGGTAGATGTCACACCCATTTTACAAAGTTTTTTTCTAAAGTTATATTTTGCAACAACAAACCAATGAAATTACCATATTTCATCCCTTTTTTCGTATTTGGTATAGAATTTGGCATTTTTTTCATTTTTCGTAATTTTCGAAATCAAAAAAGTTGGCGTGGTCATAGTCGGATTTCGTTCATTTTTCATACCAAGATAAAGTGAGTTCAAGTAAGCACGTGAACTAAGTTCATTAAAGATATGTCGATTTTTGCTGAATTTATCGTGTTAACGGCCGAGCGGAAGGACAGACGATCTACTGTGTAAAAAAACTGGGCGTGGCTTCAACCGATTTCGCCCTTTTTCACAGAAAACAGTTATCGTCCTAGAATTTAAGCGCCTACCAAATTTCGAAAGGATTGTTCGACTTATGGCATTAAATGTATCCTAGACAAATCAAGTGAAAAACGGCGGAGCCACGCCCATTTTGAAATTTTCTTTTGCTTTTGTATTTTGTTGCACCATATCATTACTGGAGTTGAATGTTGACATAATTTACTTATATACTGTAAAGATATTACATTTTTTGTAAAAATTTCACTTAAAAAAATTTTTTTTTAAAGTGGGCGTGGTCGTTCTCCGATTTTGCTAATTTTTATAAAGCATACATATAGTAATACAAGTAACTTTCCTGCCAAATTTCATCATGATATCTTCAACGACTGCTAAATTACAGATTGCAAAACTTCTAAATTACCTTCTTTTAAAAGTGGGCGGTGCCACGCCCATTGTCCAAAATTTTACTTATTTTCTATTTTGCGTCATAATTTCATCTCACCTACCAAGTTTCATCGCTTTAGCCGTCTTTGGTAATGAATTATCGCACTTTTCTGTTTTTCGAAATTTTCGATATCGAAAAAGTGGGCGTGGTTATAGTCCGATATCGTTCATTTTAAATAGCGATCTGAGATGAGAGCCCAGGAACCTACATACCAAATTTCGTCAAGATACCTCAAAATTTACTCAAGTTATCGTGTTAACGGACGGACGGACGAACAGACATGGCTCAATCAAATTTTTTTCGGTACTGATGATTTTGATGTATGGAAGTCTATATCTATCTCGATTCCTTTATACCTGTAACACAACCGTTATCCAATCAAAGTTAATATACTCTGTGAGCTCTGCTCAACTGAGTATAAAAAAAAATAGGCAAAGGAGAGCTACATAAATAATACTGTTTTTGTAGTTCATTTTATATTTGTTAATAACAAAAATAAGTTTTTTGTTTAACTTTTGTTTTGCCGTTTGGCGGCAAGGCTAGCAAAGTAAGAAGTATTTTTTCACACTACTACAATGACGACACGGCTATAGGTTCGCCAAAAATACGACTTGCCAAAATGTTGGCCGATGAAAATTAATTTAAATTTTTTCCAATTTTTATACTCAGTTGAGCAGAGCTCACAGAGTATATAAGTTTGATTGGATAACGGTTGGTTGTACATATATAAAGGAATCGAGATAGATATAGACTTCCATATATCAAAATAATCAGGATCGAAAAAAAATTTGATTGAGCCATGTCCGTCCGTCCGTCCGTTAACACGATAACTTGAGTAAATTTTGAGGTATCTTGATGAAATTTGGTATGTAGGTTCCTGAGCACTCATCTCAGATCGCTATTTAAAATGAACGATATCGGACTATAACCACGCCCACTTTTTCGATATCGAAAATTTCGAAAAACCGAAAAAGTGCGATAACTCATTACAAAAGACAGATAAAGCGACGAAACTTGGTAGATGGGTTGAACTTATGACGCAGAATAGAAAATTAGTACGATTTTGGACAATGGGCGTGGCACCGCCCACTTTTACAAGAAGGTAATTTAAAAGTTTTGCAAGCTGTAATTTGGCAGTCGTTGAAGATATCATGATGAAATTTGGCAGGAACGTTACTACTATTACTCTATATGTGCTAAATAAAAATTAGCAAAATGGATGAAGAACACGCCCACTTTTTAAAAAAAAATTTTTTTAAATTCAAATTTTAACAAAAAATTTAATATCTTTAATGTATATAAGTAAATTAAGTCAAAATTCAACTCCAGTAATGATATGATGCAACAAAATACAAAAATAAAAGAAAATTTCAAAATGGGCGTGGCTCCGCCCATTTTCATTTAGTTTGTCTAGAATACTTTTATTGCCATAAGTCGAACAAAATTTAGCAATCCTTCTCAAATTTGGTAGGAGCATAGATTCTATGACGGTAACTGTT
Organism: Eurosta solidaginis; assembly: GCA_029619165.1. Classification (NCBI taxonomy): domain Eukaryota; kingdom Metazoa; phylum Arthropoda; class Insecta; order Diptera; family Tephritidae; genus Eurosta; species Eurosta solidaginis. Next base: position 25,399 of record JARSSU010036526.1, on the reverse strand, counting down.
CTCTGTGAAAATGGGCGAAATCGGTGGAAGCCACGCCCAGTTTTTATACACAGTCCACCGTCTGTCCTTCCGCTCGGAATATCTTTACTAAACTTAGCCCACGTACTTACCTGAGCTCACTTTTTCTTGGTATAAAAAATGGGCGAAATCTGACCATAACCACGCCCACTTTATCGATATCGAAAATTACGAAAAATGAAAAAAAATGCCATAATTCTATACCAAACACGAAAAAAGGGATGAAACATGGTAACTGGATTGGTTTATTGACGCAAAATATAACTTTGGAAAAACCTTTGTAAAATGGGTGTGACACCTACCATATTAAGTAGAAGAAAATGAAAAAGTTCTACAAGGCGAAATCAACAGCCCTTGGAATCTTGGCAGGAATACTGTTAGTGGTATTGCATATATAAATAAATTAGCAGTACCCGACAGATGATTTTCTGGATCACCTGGTCCACATTTTGGTCGATATCGCGAGAACGCCTTCACATATACATCTAAGGGCCACTCGCTTTTAAAACCCTCATTAATACCTTTAATTTGATATCCATATCGTACAAAAACATACCAGAGTCCCCCTGTCCCACCCTAATGGCGATATCTCGAATAGGCGTCCACCTATAGACCTAATGCCCCCTCCCTCTTAAAATGCTCAGTAACACCTTTCGTTTGATACCCATATCGTACAAACATTCTAGAGTCACCCCTGGCCCACCCTAATGGCGATATCTCGAAAAGGCGTCCACCTATAGACCTAGTGTCCACTCCCTCTTAAAATGCTCAGTAACACCTTTCGTTTGATACCCATATCGTACAAACATTCTAGAGTCACCCCTGGCCCACCCTAATGGCGATATCTCCAAAAGGCGTCCACCTATAGACCTAATGCCCACTCCCTCTTAAAATGCTCAGTAACAGCTTTCGTTTGATACCCATATCGTACAAACATTCTAGAGTCACACCTGGCCCACCCTAATGGCGATATTTCGAAAAGGCGTCCACCTATAGAACTAAGGATTACTCCCTTTTAAAATACTCATTACCACCTTTCATTTGATACCCATATCGTACAAACACATTCTAGAGTCACCCTGGCCCACCCTAATGGCGATATCTCGAAAAGGCGTCCACCTATATACCTAATGTCCACTCCCTCTTAAAATGCTCAGTAACACCTTTCGTTTGATACCCATATCGTACAAACATTCTAGAGTCACCCCTGTCCCACCCTAATGGCGATATCTCGAAAAGGCGTCCACCTATAGACCTAATGTCCACTCCCTCTTAAAATGCTCAGTAACACCTTTCGTTTGATACCCATATCGTACAAACATTCTAGAGTCACCCCTGGCCCACCCTAATGGCGATATCTCGAAAAGGCGTCCACCTATAGACCTAATGTCCACTCCCTCTTAAAATGCTCAGTAACACCTTTCGTTTGATACCCATATCGTACAAACATTCTAGAGTCACCCCTGGCCCACCCTAATGGCGATATCTCGAAAAGGCCTCCACCTATAAACCTAATGTCCACTCCCTCTTAAAATGCTCAGTAACACCTTTCGTTTGATACCCATATCGTACAAACATTCTAGAGTCACCCCTGTCCCACCCTAATGGCGATATCTCGAAAAGGCGTCCACCTATAGACCTAATGCCCACTCCCTCTTAAAATGCTCAGTAACACCTTTCGTTTGATACCCATACCGTACAAACATTCTAGAGTCACCCTTGGTCCAGCTTTATGGCGATATCTCGAAAAGGCGTCCACCTATAGAACTAAGGATTACTCCCTTTTAAAATACTCATTACCACCTTTCATTTGATACCCATATCGTACAAACACATTCTAGAGTCACCCCTGGCCCACCCTAATGGCGATATCTCGAAAAGGCGTCCACCTATAGACCTAATGGCCCACTCCCTCTTAAAATGCTCAGTAACACCTTTCGTTTGATACCCATATCGTACAAACATTCTAGAGTCACCCCTGGCCCACCCTAATAGCGATATCTCGAAAGGGCGTCCACCTATAGACCTAATGCCCACTCCCTCTTAAAATGCTCAGTAACACCTTTCGTTTGATGCACACATCGTACAGACACCCCTGGTCCACCTTTATGGCGATATCTCGAAACGGCGTCCACCTATGGAACTAAGGATCACTCCTTTTCAAAATACTCATTAACAGCTTTCATTTGATACCCATATCGTACAAACACATTATAGAATCACCCCTGGTCCACCTTAATGGGGACATCTCGAAAAGGCGTCCACCGATAGACCTAAGGCCCACTCCCTCTTAAAATGCTCAGTAACACCTTTCATTTGATACCCATATCGTACAAAAAATTCTAGAGTCAGCCCTGGTCTACCTTTATGGCGATATCCCTAAATGGCGTTCATCCATAGAACTATGGCCTACTCTCTCTTAAAATACTCTTTAATACCTTTCATTTGATACACATGTTATACAACCACATTCCAGGGTTACCCCAGATTGATTTTCCTTATTTTGTCTCCATAGCTCTCAACTGAGTATGTTATGTTCGGTTACACCCGAACTTAGCCTTCCTTACTTGTTTTATTCTATTTTTAACGTCCTACAAGGTTACGAATCACCATTTAAATACACGTGTGCGATATTCAAGTTTATGTTGGGACGAGATATATTTGCAGGGCCTTAGACTTCAATATCTATGATTTCGTTCTCAGAAGACGAATTATTATTTTTGCTAGACCCATAAATATTTTTTGTGTTCATTACTTATTTACTTAATTGGCGCTTAACCGTCTAAACGGTTATGGCCGTCCAACAAGGCGCGCCAGTCGCTCCTTCGCTCCGCCAACCGGCGCCAATTGGTCACACCAAGGGAGTTTAAATCGTTTTCCACCTGGTCCTTCCAACGGAGTGGGGGCCGCCCTCTACCTCTGCTTCCATAGGCGGGTTCCGATAGAAACACTTTCTTGGCCGGAGCATCATCTTTCATTCGCATAACATGGCGTAGCCAGCGCAGCCGCTGCGTTTTAATTCGCTGGACTATGTTGATGTCTGCGTATAGCTCGTACAGCTCATCATTAAATCTTCTTCGGTACTCGCCATCGCCAACGCGTAGAGGTCCATAAATCATTTCGAAGAACTTTTCTCTCGAACACTCCCAAAGCCGCTTCATCTGCTGTTGTCATGGTCCATGCTTCTGCACCCATATAGCAGGACGGGTACGATAAGTGACTTGTAGAGTATGATTTTCGTTCGCCGAGAGAGGACTTTACTTTTCAATTGCCTACCTAGTCCAAAGTAGCATTTATTGGCAAGATTGATTCTTCGCTGGATTTCAGTGCTGATGTTGTTGCTAGTGTTGATGCTGGTTCCCAAATAAACGAAGTCTTTTACTATTTCGAAATTATGGCTGCCAACAGTAGCGTGGTTGCCAAGGCGCATATGCGCTGACTCTTTGCTCGATGACAGCAGGTACTTCGTTTTGTCCTCATTCACCATCAAACCCATCTTTACCGCTTCTTTTTCCAGCTTGGAGTAAGCAGAACTAACAGCGCGGGTGTTTAGGCCGATGATATCAATGTCATCAGCATATGCCAGTAATTGCACGCTTTTATAGTATATTGTTCCAGTGCGGTTAAGTTCTGCAGCTAGTATAATTTTCTCCAGCATCAAATTAAAGAAATCGCACGATAGGGGGTCACCCTGTCTGAAACCTCGTTTAGTTTCGAACGGCTCGGAGAGGTCCTTCCCAATTCTGACTGAGCTGATGGTGTTGCTCAACGTCATTTTGCACAGCCGTATAAGTTTTGCGGGGAAACCAAATTCAGACATAGCGGCATATAGGCAGCTCCTTTTCGTGCTGTCGAAGGCGGCTTTAAAGTCGACGAAGAGGTGATGTGTGTCGATTCTTTTTCACGGGTTTTTTTCCAAGATTTGGCGCATTGTGAAAATCTGGTCGATGGTAGATTTACCAGGTCTGAAGCCGCACTGATAAGGTCCAATCAGCCGGTTCACGGTGGGCTTCAATCTTTCGCACAATACACTTGAAAGGACCTTATATGCGATATTAAGAAGGCTGATTCCACGATAGTTGGTGCATTTTGCAGTATCCCCCTTCTTGTGGACTGGGCAAAGAACACTTAGATTCCAACCGTCGGGCATGCTTTCGTCCGCCCATATTTTGCTAAGAAGCTGCTGCATGCGCCTTACCAACTCCTCGCCGCCGAAACTTGAATAGCTCTGCAGGCAATCCATCAGCGCCCACGGCCTTGTTGTTTTTCAATCTGGTTATTGCTATTCTAACTTCGTCATAATCGGGCGGGGGGACATATATTCCATCATCATCGATTGCGGGATCGGGTTCTTCATCTCTGCGCGGTGAATTGCTGCCTCCATTTAGGAGAGCAGAGAAGTATTCCCTACATAATCTAAGCACTCTCTGGACATCAGTTACAAGGTCGCCGTTTTCATTCCTACAGGAGTTTGCCCCGGTCTTAAAACCTTCCGTCTGTCGCCATATTTTTTGGTAGAATTTTCGGGCGTTATTCCTGGTGGCTAGCAGCTCAAGCTCCTCGCACTCACGCCTTTCTGCTTCTGCTTTTTTCTTCCTGAAAAAGCGTCTCGCTTCCCTTTTCAACTCACGATAGCGTTCACACACTCCTCTTGTCGCGCTCGCTTTTAACGTAGCCCTGTAGGCAGCGTCTTTTCTTTCAGTTGCAACGCGGCATTCTTCATCATACCAGTTGTTTTTTCGTGGCCGCCGGTAACCAATTTTTTCCTCGGCGGCGGTACGAAGTGCTTTGGAGATATGCTCCCACTGCTCCTGTATTCCTTCAGGATGAGTTTATGCCCTCAGAGAGCAGGTGTGAGAGTCGAGTTGCGAAATCATTGGCAGTCTGTTGTGATTGAAGCTTTTCGACGTCTAGCTTTCCTTGTGTTTTTTGTTCCTAGTTTTTAGCCGCGTTGAGGCGGGTGCGTATTTTGGCTGCAACGAGATAATGGTCCGAATCGATGTTAGGTCCTCGGATCGTGCGCACATCTAAAACACTGGAGGCATGCCGTCCGTCTATCACAACGTGATCGATCTGATTGCGAGTATTTCGATCAGGAGACAGCCATGTAGCTTGATGTATCTTTTTATGCATGAACATCGTGCTTGATATGACTATGTTTCGAGCACCGGCAAAGTCAATCAGCCTCAGTCCGTTAGGAGAAGTTTCATTGTGTAGGCTGAACTTTCCGACTGTAGGGCCAAAAACACCTTCTTTGCCCACCCTGGCGTTAAAGTCGCCAAGCACGACTTTTATATCATGACGGGGGCAGTGCTCGTATGTGCGTTCTAATTGCTCATAAAAAGTGTCTTTCACCTCATCGTCTTTCTCCTCTGTCGGCGCATGTGCGCAGATGAATGATATATTAAAAAATTTTGCTTTTATTCGGATAGTGGCGAGACGCTCGTCCACAGGCGTGAACGCCAGCATTTGGCGACAAAGTCTCTCTCCCACCACGAATCCGACGCCGAAACTGCGCTTATTCGCATGGCCACTCCTATATATGTCACAATTTTTGATCTTCTTTCTTCCTTGCTTCGTCCAACGCATTTCTTGGATGGCGGTGATGTCAGATTTTGCTTTGACGAGGACATCAACCAGCCGGGCATCTGCACCAATCCCATTCAGGGAGCGGACGTTCCAGGTGCATGCCCTCAATTCATTGTCCTTCAAACGTTTGCCATGGTCGTCATCAATAGAGAGTGTATTTAACCGAGGCTTGTTGTTATATTTCATTGGAGTATGGTTTTACGTGGCGGGTCCCAAGCCCAGCGCACAACCCGCTCAGCGGGGGTGAAAATATTACTTGGCACGTTTATATAGCGAGCCGCTTGTTCCAAGATAGACGCCCGCTTGCAGCCGCACCTAGAGGTGTACAGACGCTGCCGATGAGATCTCCCCCGGCTAGCCCTTAAACCGATTATGTCAGAATGGCCTAGCCAGGTTGTCGCCTTCTCACATTAGCTCTACCCAGAGGATAATTGGCCGCAAGCGACCGGCAGTAGTGAGCTGCTTGAACCGCATGCAAAAGAATCGCTCTGGCCATTCCCAGGTGAATGGCGGTCAGAAGCTTTCCCAACTTTCGTGGACTTCTACTTCATTTTGTGTTCATTAATTTTAAGAAATCGTTGTTTATTTCAAAGTCATGACAGTATTTATTCAGCCGTTTAAGACCACTTATTGTCAGAAGCGAATTCAGCATAACTAAACTCATTATAAGCTTTTATTTACTTTCACTTGGCTGTTGTTTGTAATCAAATCTTGCAAGTTAAATTTGGTACACTTCCCGGTGTCCGATTGAGCTGAAATTTTGCACACACGTATAACTCCTATGACTATGCAATATTACTTTGCGAGAATTCGATAAATTAATCGATAACAGAGTTATCGGTAAAGATTTGTGTTCACAAGGGAATAAAAGCCTAAGTCCTTTGTTTAGAGGGATGGTGAATAACCTGCAGCGGCTAAAGAACGAAGTAACTTCGTTTTGTTTGTGTATACAACGAACGTAGAAGTTAGGCTGTTATTCCTCAATGTTGCATACTTGGTTTTATTTTACAGATTTAACCCACAGAGCAGAGATCTGCAATAGGTAGTTGTAAACTGAACGCGACATAGGCAAAGTCACAATAAAATATGATTTTATGTTAGTTAGCACTGTTTTGACACAATTTTATATGTGCTCTCTGTCAAAAATGCTTCAACTAACTTAGTCACATTTTATTTCGATTATGAATATGCCCCAATATATTCCCATCATGATATAAAAAACCGTGTAGTCAGTCAGCGTTATTTAAACGTAGCGATTCGTATCAGTAATTTGGTTGAGAGTCTTTTTCATCCTGACACACGTGCGTTAGCGAAAGATTCGACAACCGAAGATGCTGAACGGACGCAAAATCTGTAATATTCATATATGTATGTATGTATGTATGTATTTAACGTTTTGTTGTTGCAAGAACATGTGAACATGTGTATGCACATATATACAAATTCATTTGAATGAGTTGAACAAAGCATGGGGCGCATTCCAAAAGCACAACTGTTGGCGAAGTTGATTAGTGATAACTTCTTGGAACGCACAGTTGCAACTTTACGACAAATTAGTGAGCATACAAATTTTCCGCTCTATTAACTCAGCGTTTTTATCGATTGGTTGTTGACAGTTGAGCAAAGCACAATTTCTTTCCCTCAGCTGATAACTGATTATTAGCAAGATCAATTAATTGATGGAACAAAAAACAATGATCAGATTGATGTTAACCCTCTGCAGCTGACGTGATCAAATTTTAACAATTTAACTGACATGAGGTCCATCAAACCTCAACTTTAAAATGTTTATATTTATTAAAAATTCTGATTGCTGTTTTCATGGTTATATTTCTTTGAACAAAAATATTTGTTAATCCAACCTAATATTAAAATTTTAAAGACAATAATAATTTTCACAAGTGCGATTTATTTCATTCAGTTTCATAAAAACAACAAAACAGTACAACACACCTAAGGAAAAAAAACAAAGTTCTCAAAAAATTGAGGAATTATTACCCGTCTCTTTAAAAATACTTTTTAAATAAATTCATGGTCCATTTTGAGCCAAACCCTGTGGTTAGATTTCCGTATATGCAGTCAGGGAATTTTACATTTTTTGTTGGCAATTTTCGCAGAGAGGACTAGAACACTGCAAACAAATAGGGTTTATGCAATAACAGCAGCTGTATTTCATTTTCCTTTTTATTTTAGGTGGACATATATGGCATAGTTTCCTACCACTGATGGAGCCCAGCTGAATTTTTGGAGGTGGAGGGGGCAAATCTTTTCCCAAGACTCGACTTATGGTCATGCGCAATTCCTTTGGTAGTATGTCGTTATATTCGCAGGATTTTAAATGATCTGGCACCATTTCTCGAGCCATATTTAATAAAAATTCACTACTTCTTATTTTGGGATCCATGTTTTCACAATCCTGGTATGCGACATAACAGTTAATCCCTATCATATCCAGCATTGTATTAGAAATTTCCATCGACCAACGTCGGGTTTTGCGGCTGCACGAATATACTGTAATATTCAATATATATACAATGATCACCTGTAGATTCTACCGTAAATTCATTAGATTTTTCTTGAGTTTCTGCTTTCAATGAAATTTCGTCGTCATCAAATGTTACTTTTGTGGTTCAAAATTTGGATCTTGTATATCATCGTCCTCGCTAAAGTCCTCTTCTTCATCTATCCGCTCGAGCCACGCAAGTTTTTGCTCCTCGTTGCTTTTAATCGTTCCGGATGAAGTTCTTTTGATGGAACTCATGCGTCTGAGCTTATTGACTAAAAAATTAAAGAGATGATATAGCCGCAATATTTACAATTTTATTGTCCAGAGGTCTGAGAGACACTATGATAATTTTACGATGTAACTGATATGAGGTCTGTAGGACACTATGAAATATCACAATTATACTGACCTGGTGGTCTGCAAAATACTTACTCAAATACTGACGTCAAGGTATCAGATACACCTTTTCACGTAGCTATACACGTGTGTTGCCCTCGATAGCTCTTTTCGTACTGAACGAAGTAGAAATATGAATACGAAGGGTAAAGAGAGTATAGAGACCATAGGTTAAATTTTTTCAAAGATATGGTCTGAGTTTTGATTGCGGTGTCTATCAGACTAAGACGTCAGTTGCAGAGGGTTAATAATATAATACACTCAGACATTAACACAACAGGAGGTCTTCCAAAAGAACTAGAAATATTTCTTGGTGCTAAAGTTATGTTGAGATCTAACGTTGACTTTGCAGAGGGACTTGTAAATGTAGCAATAGGCCACATCACTGAAATTATATAGCCATATTACAGACGTGCTCAACTATGCCATAACGATATACCATCGGTTCACGCAGACTTTGGTAACGATGGCGTTCACATAATAAAGCCTAAATCAGTTCAATTTCCTTCTAGATTTAATCACGACATAACTGAAAGAAGAATGCTCACGATTCTCTTGTCGTGGGCTTCAACTGTGCACAAAATGCAGGGAACTACTGTAGATCATGCTGTTATTTATCTAGGCTGCAAATTATTTGTTGCTGGTCAAGCTTATGTGGCTTTAAGCCGAGTAGATATTTAGCAGGTCTTCGAATCGAAGAACTTGACTGTTCAAAGTTGACTTCGAAGAAGTAATGTTGATGCATTAAAAGAAATGGATAGGATGAGAAACGTTACAAATAATTAAGTAAAGATTACATAAGTAATTTATACGATATTTTACCCTACATAAAAATTGATATTTAAATTAAATTTAAGAAAAAGCCTTTTCTAAGAACAAGCTTTTATTAGTTGTTAATAAAACGAACTAAAAAGTAAAAAATAAAATTAAAGAAAACAAATTTTTTTTAAATAAGCTTTTATTATGGGTTAATAAAATAACTAAAAGTAAAAAATAAAAATAAAGAAAACACATTTTTTTTAAATAAGCTTTATTATGGGTTAATAAAATTAACTAAAAAGTAAAAATTAAAATTAAAGAAAACAAATTTTTTTTAAATAAGCTTTTATTATGGGTTAATAAAATTAAACTAAAAAGTAAAAAATAAATGACTGTAAAGAAATATAACACTTATAAGTTCATTGTAACATTTAACGATAATTAGGCTTCTTCGTCTGCGACAAAAAAATTCCATATTGTACATAATAATATATTTTTAACATTAAAACTTTACGCCTAAATTATTAAATCTTACAGTTTATATCACAGTCCTAATTGTTCTAATAAAAGCTTGTTAAATTTTGATGGTATAATTAAGAACATTTAGGACCTCCTTTTCTTGCTATCACAATGTAACACGCTTTATTAGAACAATAGGACTGTGATATAAACTGTAAGATTTAATAATTTAGGTGTAAAGTTTTAATGTTAAAAATATATATTATGTACAATATGGAATTTTTTTGTCGCAGACGAAGAAGCCTAATTATCGTTAAAGGTTACAATGAACTTATAAAGTGTTATATTTCTTTACAGTCAATTTATTTTTTACTTTTTAGTTAATTTTATTAAACAATAATAAAAGCTTATTTTTAAAAAAGTTTTTATTTTTTAATTTTATTTGTTTCTGTGTTTGCTTTTAATCAAACTCATGTTTGACACCCCTCTTGCAACTTCAGCATGACTTAGTGTTTAACATCAAACCAAAAACTTAATGTTGAAGTCTCATTTTCATTTTTGAAGATAGATATTTGTCCACTGCATTTGCAATCTCGTTACTTCATTAATGCCATACGTACAATTCTCAATGTGTTTTCAACCGAAAAGAAATATATTTTGCTAAGTGTTTCTATATTGTGCGGCAAGCGTTGCCTTAATTGCTCTATTAATTTAATTATGAAGTCACGACATATATTACGTATCTTTCTTTCACTGAATTCGTCTATAAATTTAGAATTATTTTTTTAATTCGTATATATTCTTCAAAGGTACAATGAAAAAAAGGTACGGGAGACAAAAATTTATTATAATCTGAAGTTAAAGGGTCGAAACTCTTAGAAGGTGCACTATGCTGTAAAGCAAATATACAACCTCATGACACAGTTTATCGATTAAAGTTTTTATCAGTTTAGTACCGAGTTGCCACATCATACATAGCGAAACAAATAAAATATAATTTCGACACACATAAAACACATTACAAATTTCACAATACGTATTGCCAAAATAGATTTGGAGCCAAAAAGGGCAAACATTTTAAAGAGGGGCCAAAAAAAAGAGCTAGGGGCTAAACCGGAATTTTTGAAAGCTAAACGCAAAAAAAAGGGTTATATGTGGCTCCAAAAGCACCAAAATGGTAACACTGGTGGCGGTATTTATTAAAAAAAAATTGAAATGAGACTTGTGTAAGGCTTTTGTTAAAAATTTCACTCTTATCTTACTCACACTCGATTTTCTTATTACGAAGAGCCTCGTGGACACTTTTTTCTCCTCTTCTAGCTATGTGGGGTGGCAGCTTACAATCGTCTCGTACACAAAATTTTAAATTACTGCCTTTAATAGCTAAAAATCGTTCCAAAGTCTTGTCCATGTATGCTGAGAGGCGACATATGTTAAAATGTTTCCAGCACCCTGTTGCTGATAACGAGTTTCGAAGATTGTCAGCATACTTAAGATGTTAATCCTGGCGACCGACTCATATAATGCTTTTCCTATGTCTAAGATTTCCACTGAGAATAAGAGCTGAATCTTGGTAAGATCTAACGTAAATTTTCTTTTTCTACCCCAGTTTAGCGACGAATATGCTACAACTATGACATTGACGTTCAGTGGTACTGATGTTACACTGACGTCCTTTTACTTTCCTCACGAGGAGTCCGCTCCGACTGAGCTAGTCAGCAAGATGCTCTGGATGCGAAGGGGCCACTACTACTAGCGGGAGATGCCAATGCGCACCACGAAGCGTGGGGCAGTGGAGACACGAACGAAAGGGTTGAGTCACTCTTTGATTTTGTTATTTATATAACTTTAAGATTTGTAATAGGACTTCGCCACGCACGTTTGTTACTAAGAGCAGACAGGAGGTTCTGGAAGTCACCCTGATCTCGGGCAGCGAGGAAGGTTAGGTTAGCGGGAAAACTATGATAGAAAATTGGATGGTGCTTGATGACCACTATTTTTCGGATCATAGATTTGTTCGCTTCGAACTTGGCGGGGTGGCGGTCAAAACTGTCTGGCATAGGAACCTTAAAAACGCCAACTGGTGCATCTACAGTGGGGAACTTCAAAAGAGGCTCTCAGGATTCAGTGTTCATATTCCCCAGAACTCTGCAGAGCTGGATAATATGGTGCACTCGTATACGAAAGCATGCGAGGAGGCTCTTGATAAGGCCTGTCCAAGAAAGAAGTCTAGGGGTAAGAGCAAACCACCATGGTGGAACGCGGACCTAGATAAACTCGCAAGGCTTGTCGGAAAGCATTCAATCTTGCTAAAGCCTCCAGAGAGGCTGAAAAATGGACTCAGACAAAATGATTCTCAGGGATTATAAGAAACTGCTATGGTCGAAGCTTTTACCGAAATGGAGACGGTATCTGAGGGATCTATGCTCAGAAAGGTGCTCTCTGGTGCTCCAAAAAGTATCCCGGGAATGCCTGGAAGGATCTGATGGGACATGGACGGATTCGGCGGAGAGCACCTTTTTCCTGCTCCTGAATACGCACTTTCCGGGCGCAGGTGATGAAGTAATGAACTGGAGGGAGACTCATACTGGTGAACCGTATGAGGGGAGTTCATTACTATGGGTAAAATTAAATGGCTATAATGTCGTTCAAGCCTTTCAAAGCACCATGGCCGGATGTGTTGGCCCCGGTACAACTCCAGCAAACAATCGAGCTGAGTTCTTGTGGTTGTATAACATTTTCAAAGGAGTTTGTGCTATTCCACAGGGTTGGAACGATTCAAGGGTCACCTTTATACCAAAAGCTGGAAGGACTTGTCACGTGACCCCTAAAGACTTCAGACCGATTTGTCCGACATCCTTCCAGCTGAAGACACTCGAGAGATTAATGGACTTTACACTAAGGGAGTCCGTGGAGGGAAAGTTATCGACATCCCAGCATGCGTACATGAAAGGGAAGTCCACAGAAACGGCCTTGCATGCGGTCGCTTCCCAGATCGAGAAATCCTTGGCGCATAAGGACCTTCACACGCATAGCTTTTCTCGACATTGAGGGAGCTTTCAACAACGTTACGCCCTCTGCGATAACTGATGCACTAATCGGCTTGGGCCGATTCGGGGCTAGTGAAACTCGTTCAGCAGTTACTGCTGCGAAGAAAGGTGCATGCCGACCTCGCAGGCTCAACGGTGGCCAAACACATACGGAGAGGCACCCCACAGGGTGGGGTACTTTCTCCACTTCTATGGGTTGCCACACTTAATGAGCTCTTGGTTCTTCTTGAAAAGAACGGTTGCGGCAAGGTAATCGCATATGCAGATGACCTCGCGCTGTTAGTTAGGGGAAGTTTCCGCAGACACTATGCGATCTAATGCAAACTAAGCTTAGACTGGTGGAGAAGTGGACCAGGAGTAAAGGTCTATCGGTCAATTCAGCCAAAACTGAACTGGTTCTGTTCACTAGGAAATATTAGATACCTGCGTTGCAGCTGCCGGTGTTAGCAGTTACTACCCTGACGCTGAGGGACTCTGCCAAATACCTAGGAGTAATTTTGGATAGGAAACTATCCTGGAGGGAAAACGCTCAGGATCGTTTGAAAAAAAACAACGGTGGCACTGTACAGCTGTAGGGGTGCTGTTGCGCGAAGATGGGGACTATCACCGGATATTACCCTATGGCTCTACACTGCTGTGGTTGGACCAATCCTTTTATTTGGGGCATTGGTCTGGTGGACGAGCCTAGATACTAAATCAAACGTACGGGCACTCTAGAACAAAGAAGTGCTCTAGTCTGCGTGGGGGGTGCACTGCGCACCAGCCTGCGGAGGCACTGGACACTCTTTTTAAGATTTAATGGCCAAGCAATGTGCGGCCTTTTCTGCTCTGCAGTTGCGAGAGTTATCCGCCTGGAGAGACAATGTGGATGGCCATGCAGCCATCCTTAAGAATCTGGATTCGCCTTCGTCGGGCTATTACGCTCCTGTCTTTTTCGATATGAAGTACGAGGTTGTTATCCCGGATAGGGATTATTAGTTGAGGAAGCCACCGGACTATGGTGGAATCTAACCTTTAGCCTACCCGATCATTGCAGCGTCTTTCAGGCGGAGGTGTATTATACAGGCCGTCGAGCACCTTAGAAATGCTGTTCACGGCTATAACCAAATTTGTATTTACTCTGACAGTCAGGCTGCACTAGAAGCGCTTGGACCGGTCTCATGTAAGACCAGGACAGTAGAGAAGTGCCGCAAATCTCTCAACAAGATCGCTGAGCCAACTTCCCTTAGTCCGGTATGGGTGCTTGGATACTCGGATGTACCGGGCAATGGGATGGCTGACGAGCTTGTAAGAGGGGGCACATCCGTTCCGCTTTCGTCATCTTGGAAGGGATTGAGCATGCCGCTCGCTACCTGTAAACTCACTTTGAAAGGGATTTTGCTTAGGGAAGCGGGTGTGAGATGGAGCAATTTTGAATCCTGCTACCACACTAAGCTCGCGTGCCTGAATGGAATGCGAGACGTCTCCTTCTTCTTGAAAGGGGGACATATCTCTGGTGGTTGGACTTATAACCGGCCACATAGCAATCGGGAGGCATGCACAACGGCTGGGTGCTCCCAATAATGATTACTGCAGAAGCTGAAAAGACGAAGAGGAGATAGAAACAGTCAAGCATTGTCTGTGCGATTGTCCAGCGATTTGGCACAAGAGGAAGAAATCTCTGGGATCTCCTTTCTTTGACGATCTTTGTGATCTCGTTAACTTGAAACCTAAGAAATTCCTGATGTTTGCTAAATCGACCTGTTGGTTTGAGTAGGGGAGAGATCCACGTGGTATCACAAAGGGACTTTTATGGGCCTAAGTGCACTGGTGTTCGCACCGGTGGCCACTCTAACCTAACCTAACCTAGGAGGGTGAACGACCTTGACTCGGCGTGATGAAGAATTATTTTGTTTAAAACTTTTGATAACAACGCAGGTGGCCTTTAAGGAAGGGGAAACTGACGATAAAAAAGGAAGTACATACTCGTGAAGTTCGTGTAAACACAAATTTTAGATTAACTAGAGCTAGATCCCAACGAAGGGTTGCTTTACCAGAAACAAATAGTTTCGAGAAGAACTTCGTCGGCTTTTTATCGGTAACAACCGATGCCGAGAAGTTACTGTTTTACTATTGGCTTATTATTGATAGCAAATACATATTAATGTCGAGTTTGCGGTTTGATATCATCAATTTGTTTTATCGGTATCTCTTTAATAACAAACGATAACAAATCGTTCAAAATTGGTAGCGCTCTTATAGAAGTCGATAAATTTCGATAACAAATCGATATCACGGCGACAGCTTTATGATAACAAATCGATAACTTTTTGAAAAAATATCGATAACTTTTCGATAAGTAACTGATAACATTTTGATAGCATATAAATAACTTTTTGATTACACATCGATAACCTTTCAACAACAAATCGGTAATAAATCAATAACCTTACGACAGTTTATCGATAATAAATCAACAATTTTTGTAAATATATCGATAAGTAATCGGTAATTTATCGATAATAAATCGTCAGCCCCTCGATAAAAAACCGGAGACTGTAATAACTCGCCGATAACACACAAGTTTTTCCTTCTCTCTCCCTTTCCTTTTCTATCCTTTCCTTTTATTCTCTTCTCTTTTCTTTCCTTTTCTTTTCTTTTCTTTTCTTTTCTTTTCTTTTCTTTTCTTTTACTTTTCTTTTCTTTTCTTTTCTTTTCTTTTCTTTTCTTTTCTTTTCTTTTCTTTTCTTTTCTTTTCTTTTCTTTTCCCTTCCCTTTCCTTTACTTTTCCTTTCTTTTCTTTTCCTTTCCTTTCTTTATTTTCTTTCCTTTCCTTTCTTTCCTTTCCTTTCTTTCCATTCCTTTCCTTTCCTTTCCTTTTCTTTTCTTTCCTTTCCTATCCTTTTCTTTCTTTTTCTTACCTTTTCTTTATTTTATTTAATTTCCTTTCCTTTTTTTGCTGCACTGTCTACATTGTTCCCATATTACGCTACAGTGTAGTGACTACACTTGCGCTTACATTCTAATTTGCCCCCTACACCATAGGCTTTTGAAAAAGGGCTTTCAAGAAACTTTATTCTGCTTCGACAGTGTGCTGGACATTCGCACAGCAGATGCTCTTCCTCCGGCCGATTGCAACTGCAATAGGAGGTATTGTGTTCCAGTCCCATCCGTGCCGCATGTACCCCAATTTTCCAATGCTTTGTGAGCACCGCAACTACTCTGAATATAACCCTTCTGTTCATATTAAGGACAGCTACAGATCGTTTTTGGTAGATAATGGCCACATGCTCTTGGAAACTCTACAGGTCCGCAACCGATTCCACCTATTGTTGGCCTCACTCAATCAGTGCTGGGAGATGCGACCCTTGATAAGTCCCAGGGGTTCAAGGACCTCCTTCGCTCCTGAGACATCAAGAGCCGCTCCACGCCGTGCCAGCTCATCCGCCATCTCGTTACCCTGTATGTTTCGATGCCCCGGCACCCATATCAGGGTAACGATCTGCCGGCTCACCAGAATCATGGCGCCCTCCCTACACTGCCCAACCAGGTTTGATGATATTGTCTCTGATCCGAGGGTCCCAAGAGCCGCCTGGCTATCGGAGAAGATGGCTACCCTGTAGCCCCAAAAGCTACAGTGACTTTATAGCGGATTGATCAACATTAAGGACTAGGTTAGGTTAGGTTAGGTTCAAGTGGCTGCCGTCCACATTGGAGCGGCACACTTAGGCCTTTATAGGCCCATTGTGAAACCACACGGATTTGTTCCTACTCTCCTAATCAAACCACTCCGTTGAGTTTATGAAGCTAACTAAGCGTCGTGTATTGACCACAGCTATATCAGTCAGATCTACGATACATCTTGCCCATAAAACGTTGCCTTCTTCTACCGAGCGCTGTACATTCACAGAGTAGATGCCTAACAGTTTCAGGTTCTTCTTCGTTGCTTCTACTATAATCATTAAATAGAACGTCAATCCTTTCCGCATGCGGTCCAATACATTAAGGACTAACCACCAAAAGCATTCTGGGCTTATTACTTCGTAGTTCTGTCCACAAGGTCTTTTGATTAAGTTTTATAATCAATATATCTACATCAGTGATTACCAAAATTGAAACGGTGAATATGTTGGTAAAAGTATTACCATCGAAGTGGACGTGGTTAAGTTGTTGAGTAGCGGACAATGAGGCAAGACATACGCACGCATATTTGCCAAAATTGAACGCGAAAAAACAACAGCTTCGCTAAATGTTACTACGACGCCTGCTCAGCGACTAACTAACGAAAGAGAAAAATAATATGTGTGAAGTGAGCGCGAATAGATTATGTCAATAGCTGGCGACCTCTGATCTACATATATCACAGAGACATAATGCGATAACTAATACTTTGGTGTGGAAAACGTTGCAGTGATTATTTAACTTGTGTTGTATACTCCAATAATCCATACCTACCGTGTAAAATACAATATCCGCAAACATCAAACTAAATACAATCATTTTGCCTTCAATTTACTTCAAACACCATCACATATATAAATAGCAAATGATTATATTTTGTACGAGAGTCAATCAATTAATTAACCTCCACCCACTCATTTCCAATTTGATAATTTGCAAATTATGTTCAGTCGTCACCATTCCTAAACGAACCAACTGATGTGATGCCGCAGCTGATGAAATTATCTAACGAACAATTTAGAATTGATTTACTGGTTAGCAACATACATAACATAAACTACATACATAAGTACATAACAGTTATGTACTTTTGTCAAGATATGCTCTAATCGGGTCATCCTACCGCCAGCGAATTGAGATATAACCACACTGTCTCCTACATGCATTTCCACCTCCATTTTCAATTCCATTTTACTTCCGTTTTATATTTAGTACTCGTTCGAACAAAATTTTATTGAGGTGTTTTTATACTCACCTGAGCAGAGCTCACAGAGTATATTAACTTTGTTCGCATAATGGTAATCCGTAACGGCATAAACTAATCGAGAAAGATATAGACTTCTATATATCAAAATGATCTGGGCGAAAAAGAAATTCATTTAGCCATGTCCGTCCGTCCGTCCGTCCGTCCGTAAACACGATAACTTGAGTAAATTTTGAGGTATCTTGATAAAATTTGGTATGTAGGTTCCTGGGTACCCATCTCAGATCGCTATTTAAAATGAACGAAATCGGACCATAACCACGCCCACTTTTTCGATATCGAAAATTTCGAAAAACAGAAAAAGTGCGATAATTCATTACCAAAGACGGCTAAAGCGATGAAACTCGGTAGGTGGGTTGAACTTATGACACAGAATAGAAAATTAGTAAAACTTTTGGACAATAGGCGTGGCGCCGCCCACTTTTAAAAGAAGGTAATTTCAAAGTTTTGCAAGCTGTAATTTGGCAGTCGTTGAAGATATCATGATGAAATTTGGCAGGAACGTTACTCCTGTTACATTATGTGTGCTAAGGAAAAATTAGCAAAATCGGATTACGAACACGCCCACTTAAAAAAAAATTTTTTTAAAGTCAAATTTTAACAAAAAATTTAATATTTTTACAGTATATAAGTAAATTATGTCAACATTCAACTCCAGTAATGATATGGTGAAACAAAATGCAAAAATAAAAGAAAATTTCAAAATGTGCTTGGTCCGCCCTTTTTCATTTAATTCGTCTAGAACACTTTTATTGCATTAAATCGAAAAAAACTTACCAATCCTTTTGAAATTTGGTAGGGGCATAAATTTTATGGCGTTAACTGTTTTCTGTGAAAATGGGCGAAATCGGTTGAAGCCAAGCCCAGCTTTTATACACAGTCGTCCGTCTGTCCTTCCGCTCGGCCGTTAACACGATAACTTGAGCAAAAATCGATATATCTTTACTAAAATTAGTTCACGTACTTACCTGAACTCACTTTATCTTGGTATAAAAATGGCCGAAATCCGACTATGACCACGCCCTCTTTTTCGATATCGAAAATTACGAAAAATTAAAAAAAAATGCCATAATTCTATACCAAATACGAAAAAAGGGATGAAACATGGTAATTGGATTGGTTTATTGACGCAAAATATAAGTTTAGAAAAAACTTTGAAAAATGGGTGTGACACCTACCATATTAAGTAGAAGAAAATGATAAAAGTTCTGCCGGGCGAAAGCAAACGCCCTTGGAATCTTGGCAATACTGTTCCTGGTATTACATATGTATATAAATAAATTAGCGGTACCCGACAGATGATGTTCTGACCCTGGTCCACATTTTGGTCGATATCTCGAGAACGCCTTCACAAATACGACTAAGGGCCACTCCCTTTTAAACTACTCATTAACACCTTTCATTTGAAACCCATGTCATACAACACATTCCAGGGTTACGCTAGGTTAATTTTGCTATATGGTGATTTTCCCTTATTTTGTCTCCAAAGCTCTCAGCTGAGTATGTAATGTTCGGTTACACCTGAACTTAACCTTCCTTATTTCTTTTATTTTGAAATTTTTAATTGAATTGATTGGTTTCTTGCTATTGTGAAAATTGTCCAGTTCGGATGCTATAGAGAAGTTAGTGGTTGCATATTGATAGAACTTCATAAGACCTACCTCATACGTAAATGAGTTTCTGGAGGAAATACGGTATACTGCGTTAGGTAAGGTTGAACTGGCCGGCCAATAAGGACCTCACATTGAATGTGTTCATAGCGTTACCAGAATTTGTTTGACGACCAAACGAAAAACCGCATTCAGGTGCCAGGACTTATATTATAGAATAACTCCGTCCTCTTGGATAATGCTATAAATTTTCTAGCACCTTAATTGCTGCCTCAAGATTTGGCCACTCCGTCGCTCCTAATAACTGGAGCCTTGGCCTTGCAAGCGCAGGACACGAATACAGAACATGCTCAACGCCTGCTGTTACGGACGAGCCCTTACTTATAAGAATGTGACGCCAGAAGGCAGTATCCAGTTAGTTATGAGTTAGAGATATGAGCCAATTTGTGAGTCTAGCGTCGTAGGCTTTGTTCATGATCTAAGAAATTTTGCAGCCCTGAGCTTTTGTTCAAGCCTTTCCTGCTTGATATATATTATATGCAACTCCTGCCTCTTTTTGACTTCTACCAAACGATTTGGGACGTGTATTGTCGTTTCAGCGAGTGTTGCACCCTACTCTGCCAACACAATCGCCTTTTGGTTACTTTCTATTCCTTTATGACCGGGAAACCAATATATATGTACGGTCTGGCCTGAGCGAAGTTTTTCCGAAGCTTCGTTGCATTCCAGAACACTTCTTGATAAAGAACTGCCCGAGATTATTGGCTTAATATATATTGACGCGACTGCAACTTAAGCACGCTTCCTCCAGAATCTATGTTGATTTCTTCGCGGCTATAAGGCCTGTAGGCGGGGTGTGAAGAATGGCATGAAATGCTGCTGTCGCGTAAGTTTTAGGACTCCCGTTATGCTAATCATTGATGATCTGCATACCTTCTCTAGTTTTTTGGTACACATACTTTTTTGTGTGGCTGTCCACCAAACAATTGCCGTAAATACCCAATTAGAGAGTTTTGGTGATAGGTTCCCGTGCATCCTAGCATCTTTATATATCCCAGTAAATAATACTAGCTCGTTTTTTTCCGCGTTGGCTGTTAACCCACTCCAGATGCCCAGGCATGTACATCCCGATGCGGTATACAAACGTGCTGCAATAAATTCTTAGTTCTCGCATATTGACTCATGAATTATACTCTGACCCACCTCCTTCTTTAGGCGTTGCTCTGTCCTGCTGGCGTATATCGGAATTGATTTTATAAAAGTAAGAGTCTATAGATCGAAGTTGATCCAGAGTGACGCACACCTTGCTAATAAGTCACTTTCCTGTATTGCGAGTTTCGGGTATTGGACACTGCGATGAGGCTGAGGGTATGTTTATGCATTTTTGGTTCATATAGCCGAACTCTTGTGAGACGAATTTTTCATAATGCTTGCGGAGATGTGTCCCCTTATATTACTAGGAGGCGAGGACTCATTTATAGGAACTGTTTGTTCAGCATTTCGTTTCCCTTCTTTGTGGGGAGTATAACCGCCTATAGCTGATGTACAGGCGTGCTAAGGAAACATCCCGTGGCAGTTTTGAGCGCGGTGTCTTGACAGTTTGCCGGCATTTTCCACGTCCACGTCCATGTCTATGTCGTAAGTAAGGTCATGTTACGGGAGGCGAAAAAATGGAAAGATTTCAGCATAGCTCTTTCAATGTATTATCAGGACTTTGTCCTATCGCTCTTGTTTAATTTTTCTTGGTTTAGATGTTCCGTGCCTGAACTGAATAAACGCTTGCCGACTTCTCAAAAAATCCGCGCCCCATCTTTGAGACTGGCTGGAAGGGTAGACTCTACCAAATTTTACAGTAACGTGCTGTGATTGACTGAAGACAACAGATTTTAACAATCTAGCGCTACGTGTACTCTGCTGTGGCAGGGTTCTTGGTTCAATCCGTAAATATTTTGTATGTTGATGGCATTTAGCGCAATGGCGGTACTAACAATTTTTGAAAGCCATGCTGATGGTTGGCAAGCCGTAGGTTTACATTAAAATAAGACAGCAGGTCGGGCCGACTATTAGGGGCGGTAAAGATGCCACATCACGAGGAAGAATTTAACTTGGCACCTAGAAAACTTTTAGCAACTTCCTATAGGAAGCAGTTATTTAAAAACATAAGTCCTGGAAGCTAATTGATGTTTTCCGTTCAGCCGCCAAACATTTGGTCCATTGGAGGTTTTATTGACCCTCCAGTTTAACCTAACCTAACCATCTAATGAAATCCTCAATCATATTTCAAGCATATTTGACTATTAATATAATGCGCTAGCGTGACAGGGAGTCACTTATGATAGTTTGGAGAGCGGCCTTGTACTTGGGAGTTGGTTGACAAGCAGTATCGGTGTGGCACTTAGATGTAAGCATCGGCTGCAATTCAATGCAGTTTATGAGTCTTACGCTGACGATGGAAATGTCTAGTGAACTGCGACAATTTTCTGCAATTCCAGTGCACTCCGTCCAGAAAATTCGTAGTATCTATTTGCGGTGCTGATTCTTTGTTCATATTGTCGTCCCGTTGGTAAGCTGGAATAGCAGAGCTCGGTTTTTACAATTGAGTAGTGCACTGATATCAGAGCGATAGCTTCTTGGACAGCAGGTGGCAGATGCTTATAATTTCAAGGTTGTCATTACTTACTTACTTACTTACTTAATTGGCGCTTAACCGTCTAAACGGTTATGGTCGTCCAACAAGGCGCGCCAGTCGCTCCTTCGCTCCGCCAATCGGCGCCAATTGGTCACACCAAGGGAGTTTAAATCATTTTCCACCTGGTCCTTCCAACGGAGTGGGGGCCGCCCTCTACCTCTGCTTCCATAGGCGGGTTCCGATAGAAACACTTTCTTGGCCGGAGCATCATCTTTCATTCGCATAACATGGCCTAGCCAGCGCAGCCGCTGCGTTTTAATTCGCTGGACTATGTTGATGTCTGCGTATAGCTCGTAAAGCTCATCATTAAATCTTCTTCGGTACTCGCCATCGCCAACGCGTAGAGGTCCATAAATCTTTCGAAGAACTTTTCTCTCGAACACTCTCAAAGCCGCTTCATCTGCTGTTGTCGTGGTCCATGCTTCTGCCCCATATAGCAGGACGGGTACGATAAGTGACTTGTAGAGTATGATTTTCGTTCGCCGAGAGAGGACTTTACTTTTCAATTGCCTACCTAGTCCAAAGTAGCATTTATTGGCAAGATTGATTCTTCGCTGGATTTCAGTGCTGATGTTGTTGCTAGTGTTGATGCTGGTTCCCAAATAAACGAAGTCTTTTACTATTTCGAAATTATAGCTGCCAACAGTAGCGTGGTTGCCAAGGCGCGTATGCGCTGACTCTTTGCTCGATGACAGCAGGTACTTCGTTTTGTCCTCATTCACCATCAAACCCATCTTTACCGCTTCTTTTTCCAGTTTGGAGTAAGCAGAGCTAACAGCACGGGTGTTTAGGCCGATGATATCAAGGTTAACATTATGTGACTGGATAACGATGCCTTGAAATTCTAAGGTTTTGCCCCTGTGGCTAATGTTGGGGTGAAATAGATTCTACTGCACGGTATGATGCGTGATAAATACGAGAATGCCTGATCTTTTCCATGGTTGTAGACATCGCAAGTTCGAAGGTCCTATCTGGCGGTTGGCTTCTTCTCTTTAATTACGCCTATACGGATTTTATTATTTTTCATTAATCAGTTACCTTCGTGAGCTTTCAGGTTAGCCCCTTGCAATTTAGTTGCAGGATTCTTAAGTGAAACGTGGAGGAACTCGTCACTATGGGGGTTAAAGTTGGGCTACCCACCTTGATGGACGTAGACCTCGGCGTTCATGCTGTTTGACTGCTGCTGGTATTTTTAGTTATTGTTTTGTGTTTTGGAAGCACAGTGCAATGACTGCACCCGTTGTAGGGCTACCATCGCTGAGCCCAGTAAATCCGTGAAGCTGGCAACGGCCAAGTCTCGAACTGCACGAGGTGCGGGGGACCAGGAGACACTGACCCCATCTTACGCAAGGGCGTATGCCGAAAAATAAGGTAGTGACGGGGCAGGGGTAGTGCGCTGCAAAGTCTGTAGCCATGTAACGAAAATAACAGCGATGGGTTGAAGCAGCCGTGTGAGCTGAAGGCGTCGGTTCGTGCGAGCAACAAAGAGCAGCTGATGTGCCTTGCTGAACAACTTTGCTGCTAGAATGTGGCGGAGGTTCACATTAGCGTGAACCATGGGACGTCCTTGGTCGCGAACAGCAGGAAGCTATAAAAGTTTCATACAAATTTCGGGGTCAGTCGAATATTGGATCTAGCCCCAGAAACATTGCAACTTTGCAACCATCCTTGCACGTGACACAATGACAAGATAATGATCTCTTAAATAAATTCTTTCCGGCAAATGCAGCAGAACCACCTCCTGAAACCTGTTCATTACTAACCGGAGAGGAGGATATGTTGCAAGGAGCTGCTCCCAGGGTGAATATTTTTCGGGAGGGACGAAACATATTAAATGGGGTTACATAGAATCCCGAATGACAATGGTAAATAGTACCTAGCTGCCGTGGGAAGCGGAAATCATAGCATAGTGATAGTTAGTGATAGTCATGCGGCTCTCAAGCATATCTTCGACCGAGATAAAACCTCAGTGATCCTCGACTATGTGGAATAACTGAAACGATTAGCAACTAAGAACATCATCAAGCTGGTCTAGGTTTCAGACCGCAGAAAGGTGAGAGGGCAACGAGCAGGAAGACAACTTAGCCACGAAGGAAAGTAATGCAAGGCCCATGGGATCTGAATAGTTTATAGGAATAGACCTCTCTCAAAGCAAAAATGAGATTGTTAACAGGAATATTTACAGGTCACCGCATACTCAAAAGCCACTTACATAAGTTGGGCATCTGTTCCAGCAGCACCTGTCAGTTTTGCGACAGCGCTGTACAACGAAAAAAAGTCGAATTGCATTATCTCAAATAACTCATTTCTTTTCTAAAGCCTATAAAAGTTGAGTACCACATAAAATGTATGAGACGCAACTGCCTCTTTACAGCTTTGCGTAGGTCAGGGAGCCGAAAGCAGATAATTTATCTGCTGCCCTCTTCCCCGCTAGCAGCTCTTCATGGGATTTACATTACCAAAATATAGTGGCCACTGTTAATCCATATGTATATCCAGCAGGCTGGAGCTACGAAACAAGTTTTATCAATTGGAAACAAATTTTTCTAAGCGGGGTCGCCTCTTGTCAGAGCATTGACAAACTCTTCAAATGTTTTTCTCTCTGAAAAGCTTCTGAGTGAATATTTATTTGCCTTGCAAATGCAAATCGTACTCGGCATAAAACATTTAGGCCTTAATCTCCTCTGAGTTAAATCTCACCAAGTATTTTTTGGAGCTACGTCTGAAGGCAACCCACCAAAGTCGGCAATCCCATTGACAGAAGTTACAGCATGGAATTATTGCACTGACTGTGTGACCAGAGATACGTTCCTTTGCCAACTTTGCGCTGAATAAGCGGGGCAAGTACGTGTGGTCTAAGCTTTTAAACCGTCTAGTAATTGTAAAGGAAATCATATTGCTTTGAAAATTTGTATAAATTCTAATTTCGATGTTATTGAGTACCCTACTGTAATAATGGGCTGGCAAAAATCCTTGGGCTGAACCCTCCCAGAGGTGCCGGCTGGTAATAGCACAACAGTTTCCTATTCCAGGGAGTGCTAGCTAAGTTTGGGAATCATTTCCATCTGTGCCCCAGTTCCTTTATAGCTCAGGCATATGGAAATGGGTTTTTAAACGTGGCCTCAGGGTGGGAACCGGACCACGCCCAGTTGAAAAGGTGGTCCACCCCTAATCCAGGGTGTTATGCTGTTTCCGCGCCCATTGGATGGTTTGCAGTCAGTGTATCCGACTGTATTTTTACGGAGCCTCCCGGATACCGGTCCACCTCCGAGAGTAACGGCGACTTGCTGCGGTATTGGGCTCTACGCAGTCGACCGCATTGTTCCCCTTTCCCTTTTTTCAGGCTGCCGAACGGCCTCATAGTAGTAGGCAGCCGACGAACCATGAACATGAACAGAC
>JARSSU010036525.1:0-60338 GCA_029619165.1 Eurosta solidaginis | reverse complement strand
ACTTTTCTTTTAAAATTTGAATTTAAAAAAAAATTTTTAAAAGTGGGCGTGGTCGTTCTCCGATTTTGCTAATTTTTATTAAACGTACATATAGTAATAAGAGTAACGTTCCTGCCAAATTCATCATGATATCTTCAACGACTGCCAAATTTCAGCTGCAAAACTTCTAAATTACCTTCTTTTAAAGAAGGCGGTGCCACGCCCATTGTCCAAAATTTTACAAATTTTCTATTCTGCGTCATAAGTTCAACTCACCTACCAAGTTTCATCGCTTTATCCGTCTTTGGTAATGAATTATCGCAATTTTTCGTTTTCGAAATTTTCGATATCGAAAAAGTTGGCGTGGTTATAGTCCGATATTGTTCGTTTTAAACAGCGATCTGAGATGAGTGCTCAGGAACCTACATACCAAATTTCATCAAGATACCTCAAAATTTACTCAAGTTATCGTGTTTTTCGATCTGATGATTTTGATGTATGGAAGTCTATGTCTATCTCGATTCCTTTATACCTGTACAACCAACCGTTATCCAATCAAAGTTAATCTACTCTGTGAGCTCTGCTCAACTGAGTATAAAAATTACGTTTTAGGATGAGTGACTGAAAATAATTTTCACCATATGATAACTATGCAACTGTCGAACTATTTCTAAAATCTATAATGATAAGCTATGGAGGCTTATTTGTCGCTAGTTCACATATGTCATTAAACCGATCCGCTATTGTAGAGCTTTTGTGATTAAGATTGTGAATAAATATTCTGCTAAGCATCTTTTATTGCATTCTCATTGATTGCGTGCACCCGTCTAAAGTTATACCCTATTTATTGTAGTATCTACACCTCTCTAATTCTATTGGCTTACTACCAACTAAAATAAATTAGGGATATTTGATAAATATGTGAAATTCTGCAATAAGATTATAGGGTAATAAGCTGACAGCTTATTCTCAAACTGCATAAAAAAATATACACTAACTGCATAAAATATTTAATTAGCATACTTAACAAACCATTCTTCTCTCTACAGCTTATGAAAATGTCACAATAAAATTAAATTTAAATTAGGTAAATTCTAATAAAATTGAAAAGCCAAAATGACAAATTTCTAGAAGCATTAAAAGAGTTGCATAATCTCCGCAATGTTACAATCAAAACGTTGACGGGTGTGGGCCATAATTTTACAACTTACACTGCCTTCTAGTGTCGTTTAGTTATAGTAGTACGAAAACATCGTAGATTACCCATCTAAATTAAAAATTTTAAGCGAAAAGAATACACATTTATTAGCAGAGTAATGTTTGATAATTAAACTCATAATGTCCAGAAAATTTGTTTTCATACCTGTGCCTGAAGTACTGCATTCTCTAGCACATTTATACAAAGATTGTCATTAGGAACTTTTAAATTTGCCTATCTTGTTCCTACACAAGCATAAAATATATAGGGAGTTGAGCGCCCACAGTAGGCAATTTCTAAATTTTGTTTATTATATTTAAACAAGTAAGGAAGGCTAAGTTCGGGTGTAACCGAACATTACATACTCAGTTGAGAGCTATGGAGACAAAATAAGGAAAATGAACCTGGGGTAACCCTGGAATGTGGTTGTATGACATGTGTATCAAATGAAAGGTATTAAAGAGTATTTTAAGAGAGAGTAGGCCATAGTTCTATGGATGGACGCCATTTAGGGATATCGCCATAAAGGTGGACCAGGGCTGACTCTAGAATTTGTTTGTACGATATGGGTATCAAATGAAAGGTGTTACTGAGCATTTTAAGAGGGAGTGGGCCTTAGGTCTATCGGTGGACGCCTTTTCGAGATGTCCCCATTAAGGTGGACCAGGGGTGACTCTAGAATGTGTTTGTACGATATGGGTATCAAATGAAAGGTGGTAATGAGTATTTTAAAAGGGAATGGGCTTTAGTTCTATAGGTGAACGCCTTTCGAGAAATCGCCATAAAGGTGGACCAGGGGTGACTCTAGAATATGTTTGTACGATATGGGTATCAAATGAAAGCTGTTAATGAGTATTTTGAAAAGGAGTGATCCTTAGTTCCATAGGTGGACGCCGTTTCGAGATATCGCCATAAAGGTGGACCAGGGGTGTCTCTAGAATGTGTTTGTACGATATGGGAATCAAATGAAAGGTGTTACTGAGCATTTTAAGAGGGAGTGGGCATTAGGTCTATAGGTGGACGCCTTTTCGAGATATCGCCATTAGGGTGGGCCAGGGGTGACTCTAGAATGTTTGTACGATATGGGTATCAAACGAAAGTGTTACTGAGCATTTTAAGAGGGAGTGGGCATTAGGTCTATAGGTGGACGCCTTTTCGAGATGTCGCCATTAGGGTGGGCCAGGGGTGACTCTAGAATGTGTTTGTACGATATGGGCATCAAACGAAAGGTGTTACTGAGCATTTTAAGAGGGAGTGGGCACTAGGTCTATAGGTGGACGCCCTTTCGAGATATCGCCATTAGGGTGGGCCAGGGGTGACTCTAGAATGTTTGTACGATATGGGTATCAAACGAAAGGTGTTACTGAGCATTTTAAGAGGGAGTGGGCATTAGGTCTATAGGTGGACGCCTTTTCGAGATATCGCCATAAAGGGTGGGCCAGGGGTGACTCTAGAATGTTTTGTACGATATGGGTATCAAACGAAAGGTGTTACTGAGCATTTTAAGAGGGAGTGGGCATTAGGTCTATAGGTGGACGCCTTTTCGAGATATCGCCATTAGGGTGGGCCAGGGTGACTCTAGAATGTTTGTACGATATGGGTATCAAACGAAAGGTGTTACTGAGCATTTTAAGAGGGAGTGGGCATTAGGTCTATAGGTGGACGCCTTTTCGAGATATCGCCATTAGGGTGGGCCAGGGGTGACTCTAGAATGTGTTTGTATGATATGGGTATCAAATGAAAGGTGGTAATGAGTATTTTAAAGGGAGTATCCTTAGTTCTATAGGTGGACGCCTTTTCGAGATATCGCCATAAAGGGTGGACCAAGGGTGACTCTAGAATGTTTGTACGATATGGGTATCAAACGAAAGGTGTTACTGAGCATTTTAAGAGGGAGTGGGCATGAGGTCTATAGGTGGACGCCTTTTCGAGATATCGTCATTAGGGTGGGCCAGGGGTGACTCTAGAATGTGTTTGTACGATATGGGCATCAAACGAAAGGTGTTACTGAGCATTTTAAGAGGGAGTGGGCACTAGGTCTATAGGTGGACGCCTTTCGAGATATCGCCATTAGGGTGGGCCAGGGGTGACTCTAGAATGTTTGTACGATATGGGTATCAAACGAAAGGTGTTACTGAGCATTTTAAGAGGGAGTGGGCATGAGGTCTATAGGTGGACGCCTTTTCGAGATATCGTCATTAGGGTGGGCCAGGGTGACTCTAGAATGTGTTTGTACGATATGGGTATCAAACGAAAGGTGTTACTGAGCATTTTAAGAGGGAGTGGGCATTAGGTCTATAGGTGGACGCCTTTTCGAGATATCGCCATTAGGGTGGGCCAGGGGTGACTCTAGAAAGTGTTTGTACGATATGGGTATCAAATGAAAGGTGGTACTGAGTATTTTAAAAGGGAGTAATCCTTAGTTCTATAGGTGGACGCCTTTTCGAGATATCGCCATAAAGGTGGACCAAGGGTGACTCTAGAATGTTTGTACGATATGGGTATCAAACGAAAGGTGTTACTGAGCATTTTAAGAGGGAGTGGGCATGAGGTCTATAGGTGGACGCCTTTCGAGATATCGCCATTAGGGTGGGCCAGGGTGACTCTAGAATGTGTTTGTACGATATGGGTATCAAACGAAAGGTGTTACTGAGCATTTTAAGAGGGAGTGGGCACTAGGTCTATAGGTGGACGCCTTTCGAGATATCGCCATTAGGGTGGGCCAGGGGTGACTCTAGAATGTTTGTACGATATGGGTATCAAACGAAAGGTGTTACTGAGCATTTTAAGAGGGAGTGGGCATTAGGTCTATAGGTGGACGCCTTTTCGAGATATCGCCATTAGGGTGGGCCAAGGGTGACTCTAGAATGTGTTTGTACGATATGGGTATCAAACGAAAGGTGTTACTGAGCATTTTAAGAGGGAGTGGGACATTAGGTCTATAGGTGGACGCCCTTTTCGAGATATCGCCATTAGGGTGGGCCAGGGGTGACTCTAGAATGTTTGTACGATATGGGTATCAAACGAAAGGTGTTACTGAGCATTTTAAGAGGGAGTGGGCATTAGGTCTATAGGTGGACGCCTTTTCGAGATATCGCCATTAGGGTGGGCCAGGGTGACTCTAGAATGTGTTTGTACGATATGGGTATCAAACGAAAGGTGTTACTGAGCATTTTAAGAGGGAGTGGGCCTAGGTCTATAGGTGGACGCCTTTTCGAGATATCGCCATTAGGGTGGGCCAGGGGTGACTCTAGAATGTTTGTACGATATGGGTATCAAACGAAAGGTGTTACTGAGCATTTTAAGAGGGAGTGGGCATTAGGTCTATAGGTGGACGCCTTTTCGCGATATCGCCATTAGGGTGGGCCAGGGTGACTCTAGAATGTTTGTACGATATGGGTATCAAACGAAAGGTGTTACTGAGCATTTTAAGAGGGAGTGGGCATTAGGTCTATAGGTGGACGCCTTTTCGAGATATCGCCATTAGGGTGGGCCAGGGGTGACTCTAGAATGTTTGTACGATATGGGTATCAAACGAAAGGTGTTACTGAGCATTTTAAGAGGGAGTGGGCATTAGGTCTATAGGTGGACGCCTTTTCGAGATATCGCCATTAGGGTGGGACAGGGGTGACTCTAGTATGTGTTTGTACGATATGGATATCAAATTAAAGGTATTAATGAGGGTTTTAAAAGCGAGTGGCCCTTAGATGTATATGTGAAGGCGTTCTCGCGATATCGACCAAAATGTGGACCAGGTGATCCAGAAAATCATCTGTCGGGTACTGCTAATTTATTTATATATGCAATACCACTAACAGTATTCCTGCCAAGATTCCAAGGGCTGTTGATTTCGCCTTGTAGAACTTTTTCATTTTCTTCTACTTAATATGGTAGGTGTCACACCCATTTTACAAAGTTTTTTCCAAAGTTATATTTTGCGTCAATAAACCAATCCAGTTACCATGTTTCATCCCTTTTTTCGTATTTGGTATAGAATTATGGCATTTTTTTCATTTTTCGTAATTTTCGATATCGATAAAGTGGGCGTGGTTATGGTCGGATTTCGGCCAATTTTTTATACCAAGATAAAGTGAGTTCAGATAAGTAAGTGGCTTAGTTTAGTAAAGATATATCGGATTTTGCTCAAGTTATTGTGTTAACGGCCGAGCGGAAGGACAGACGGTGGACTGTGTATAAAAACGGGCGTGGCTTCCACCGATTTCGCCCATTTTCACAGAGAACAGTTACCGTCATAGAATCTATGCTCCTACCAAATTTGAGAAGGATTGGTAAATTTTTGTTCGACTTATGGCAATAAAAGTATTCTACACAAACTAAATGAAAATGGGCGGAGCCACGCCCATTTTGAAATTTTCTTTTATTTTTGTATTTTGTTGCATCATATCATTACTGGAGTTGAATTTTGACTTAATTTACTTATATACAGTAAAGATATTAAATTTTTTGTTAAAATTTGAATTTAAAAAAATTTTTTTTTAAAAGTGGGCGTGTTCTTCATCCAATTTTGCTAATTTTTATTTAGCACATATATAGTAATAGTAGTAACGTTCCTGCCAAACTTCATCATGATATCTTCAACGACTGCCAAATTACAGCTTGCAAAACTTTTAAATTACCTTCTTGTAAAGTGGGCGGTGCCACGCCCATTGTCCAAAATCTTACTAGTTTTCTATTCTGCGTCATAACGTCAACCCATCTACCAAGTTTCGTCGCTTTATCTGTCTTTTGTAATGAATTATCGCACTTTTTTCGGTTTTTCGAAATTTTCGATATCGAAAAAGTGGGCGTGGTTATAGTCCGATATCGTTCATTTTAAATAGCGATCTGAGATGAGTGCTCAGGAACCTACATACCAAATTTCATCAAGATACCTCAAAATTTACTCAAGTTATCGTGTTAACGGACGGACGGACGGACGGACGGACATGGCTCAATCAAATTTTTTTTCGATCCTGATTATTTTGATATATGGAAGTCTATATCTATCTCGATTCCTTTATATATGTACAACCAACCGTTATCCAATCAAACTTAATATACTCTGTGAGCTCTGCTCAACTGAGTATAAAAAAAATTTTAACGAACAAGTGGTCTAGCAGGCAATACGAGTAAACTCCTGCCAGGAAATTTTCTTGTAAGGTTTCAAGTCTGAAACACAATGAGAAGTTATTTAAGGATCGATTCCAAGATTCCACTTGCTATTAAATTGTTTTCTAAATATCGCGATCCCCGAACCATCACGAAGAATTTTTATACTCAGTTGAGCAGAGCTCACAGAGTATATTAACTTTGATTGGATAACGGTTGGTTGTACAGGTATAAAGGAATCGAGATAGATATAGACTTCCATATATCAAAATCATCAGTATCGAAAAAAAATTCGATTGAGCCATGTCCGTCCGTCCGTCCGTCTGTCCGTTAACACGATAACTTGAGTAAATTTTGAGGTATCTTGATGAAATTTGGTATGTAGGTTCCTGGGCACTCATCTCAGATCGCTATTTAAAATGAACGATATCGGACAATAACCACGCCCACTTTTTCGATATCGAAAGATTTCGAAAAATCGAAAAAGTGCGATAATTCCTTACCAAATACGGATAAAGCGATGAAACTTGGTAGGTGAGTTGAGCTTACGACGCAGAATAGAAAAGAAGGTAATTTAGAAGTTTTGCAAGCTGAAATTTGGCAGTCGTTGAAGATATCATGATGAAATTTGGCAGGAACGTTACTCTTATTACTATATGTACGTTTAATAAAAATTAGCAAAATCGGAGAACGACCACGCCCACTTATAAAAATTTTTTTTTAAATTCAAATTTTAAAAGAAAAGTTAATATCTTTACAATATATAAGTAAATTATGTCAACATTCAACTCCAGTAATGACATGGTGCAACAAAATGCAAAAATAAAAGAAACTTTCAAAATGGGCGTGGCTCGCCCTTTTTCATTTAATTTGTCTAGGATACTTTTAATGCCATAAGTCGAACAAACATTTACCAATCCTTGTGAAATTTGGTAGAGGCTTAGATTCTAGGGACGATAACTGTTTTCTGTGAAAAGGGCGAAATAGGTTGAAGCCACGCCCAGTTTTTATACACAGTCGACCGTCTGTCCTTCCGCTCGGCCGCTAACACAATAACTTGAGCAAAAATCGATATATCTTTACTAAACTCAGTTGACGTACTTATCTGAACTCACTTTGTATTGGTGTAAAAAATGGCCGAAATCCGACTATGACCACGCCCACTTTTTCGATATCGAAAATTACGAAAAATGAAAAAAATGCCATAATTATATACCAAATACGAAAAAAGGGATGAAACATGGTAATTGTATTGGTCTATTGACGCAAAATATAACTTTAGAAAAAAACTTGTAAAATGGGTGTGACACCTACCATATTAAGTAGAAGAAAATGAAAAGTTTTGCAGGGCGAAATCAAAAGCCCTTGGAATCTTGGAAGGAATAATGTTCGTGGTATTACATATATAAATAAATTAGCGGTACGCGACAGATGATGTTCTGGATCACCCTGGTCCACATTTTGGTCGATATCTCGAAAACGCCTTCACATATACAACTAAGGGCCACCCCCTTTTAAAACCCTCATTAATACCTTTAATTTGATACCCATATCGTACAAACACATTCTAGAGTCACCCCTGGTCCACGTTTATGGCGATATCTCGAAAAGGCGTCCACATATAGAACTAAGGCCCACTCCTTTTAAAATACTCATTAACACCTTTCATTTGATACCCATATCGTACAAACAAATTCTAGAGTCGCCCCTGGTCCACCTTTATGGCGATATTTCGAAAAGGCGTCCACCTATAGAATTAAGGCCCACACCCTTTTAAAATACTCATTAACACCTTTCATTTGATACCCATATCGTACAAACAAATTCTAGAGTATCCCCTGGTCCACGTTTATGGCGATATCTCGAAAAGGCGTCCACATATAGAACTAAGGCCCACTCCTTTTTAAAATACTCATTAACATCTTTCATTTGATATCCATATCGTACAAACAAATTCTAGAGTCACCCCTGGTCCACCTTTATGGCGATATTTCGAAAAGGCGTCCACCTATAGAACTAAGGCGCACGCCCTTTTAAAATACTCATTAACACCTTTCATTTGATACCCATATCGTACAAACAAATTCTAGAGTCACCCCTGGTCCACCTTTATGGCGATATCTCGAAAAGGCGTCCACCTATAGAACTAAGGCCCACGCCCTTTTAAAATACTCACTATCACCTTCCATTTGATACCCACATTATACAAACGCATTCTAGAGTCACCCCTGGTCCACTTTTATAACGATATTCCGAAAAGGCGTCCACCTATAGAACTAAGGCCCACTCCCTTTTAAAACACTTATTAACACCTTTCGTTTGATACCCATATTGTACAAACGCATTCTAGAGTCAACCCTGGTCCACTTTTATAACGATATTCCGAAAAGGCGTCCACCTATAGAACTAAGGCCCACTCCGTTTTAAAACACTTATTAACACCTTTCGTTTGATACCCATATAGTACAAACAAATTCTAAAGTCACCCCTGGTCCACCTTTTGGCGATATCTCGAAACGGCGTCCATCTATAGAACTTAGGCCCACGCCCTTTTAAAATACTCATTAACACCTTTCATTTGATAACCCATATCGTACAAAATAAATTCTAGAGTCACCCCTGGTCCACCTTTATGGCGATATCTCGAAAAGGCGTCCACCTATAGAACTTAGGCCCACTCCCTTTTAAAATTATCATTAACACATTTCATTTGATACCCATATCGTACAAACAAATTCTAGAGTCAGGCCTGGTCCACCTTTATGGCGATATCCCTAAATGGCGTCCATCTATAGAACTATGGTCCACTTCCTCTTAAAACACTCTTTAATACCGTCCATTTGATACACATGTCATACAAACACATTCCAGGGTTACCCATGTTCTTTTTACAATATGGTGATTTTCCCTTACTTTGTCTCCACAGCTCTCAACTGAGTATGTAATGTTCGGTTACACCGAACTTAGCCTTCCTTACTTGTTCATTCTAAATACTATAATCTAACAGGGCTCTAAGCTATGTTCAAAGTTTCATGTAGTTAGGTGATCTAGAAGTTAAAAACCGATCGAGTAACAAACACCTGATTAGACGGTGCAGATGTAAACACAAAACAATTGGCCCTGAGAAAGGTCACCGCAGAGTAGCCGAAATATATTGGCATAAAAAAACCGAAAACTGTGTTTTTCAATTCGGTTTTTAGACCTTGAGCCGGCAAAAAATCAATATTAGATTTCTAATCTCTTATGAATTTTTTATTTTACCTCGCCTCGTGCGCCACCAAGCGGAACTTTTTTCTCATTTGTTCCATTTTATGTGTGAGGCTTCAAGTTATAGCTCAAAGAAAAGTTACTTCAAAATTGCTCACATGCTCTAAATCGATTTCCTTTATACGAATATCTCAATACCTGCTCCATTATAATCATTTTTATCCCGAATATTACAACATAATATGGACCTAAGCTATGTTCACAGTTGAGGTACTAGGTTATTGCGAAGACACTTTAAATCCGATCTCAAGAATTTAATTCTCGTTTGGATAACCAATCTCGAGATTACAAATTTGCATGATTTTTTTAATTCTATCGACGGGTGCGCCGCCTATGGGAATTTTTTTCTTTTTGTTAATGTGTCACAGTGATCAGAACTATGAGTAAGTTTTAAGTTTCCAGCTGAATGGTTAGTTTCTTAAAAATCGATAGCAAGATTTCAAATGCTCTAAATAGATTTTTTAATATCTCTATATAAATCGGGCCCTGTTCAATCAAGTAGACTTTTTATGCTAAATACTGCATTTTAATCGGGTTCTAGGCTGTGTTCGAAGTTTCAAGTCTCTAGTTACCTGAAAGTTGTTAACATCACACTCCCTGCTCTACCTATCAATTTATCTCTACGAGAAGTTAATTAAAACATCGATTGCAAGATTTCCCAATTCCATGCTGAAGTTCGAGGACAAACATAAAACGAAGCTCGTAGGTATAAAGAAAGCAAAATGTGAGCGGCCATACCCCTTTTAAGTTTTTCTCCTCTCAACACAATTGCATGAAAAAAAGTTTAATATTTGTTAAAGATCAGAAGTAATTTCTAGCGATTATAAGTTTGGGTATAGTTTATTGGCGCGATATTTGATTTCGATGCCATTTTCTTTAAAAATAGGCCACTGTTTGACTGAGACGTTTCTTATGAAACGGCGAAAATGGCAATGAAGTATTTAACAAAGCGGATTCATCTTGTGCCAATTTGACAAAATTTTAATGCATTTATAATCCCACAAAGTGAAAATTCTCGTTATTTGTTAAATCTTTGAAGATGATGTGGTACAAGTTTGATAATAACACTGTCTAGTAGCTTGAAAATTCACGTGATATTAATTTGAATTGGACAAATGTTTACACAATTTAGTCCTATTTGACGTTTTGTTTATGTATAAACTAATGTCTTGCTTTGGCAAAGATTCATCAGATTTATTTTATTTAATTTTTTGGTTGGCTCAAAATATTTTCAATTATTGCCGCCGCAGTAATTTAAAGGTTGTGTGCTGGCACACCATACTAACTGCCTAAGTAAATGGGTTTATTTAGAATTTTTGTGTAAATGATGAAAGTTTTATTATTTTTAAAATTATGTAAAATGTTGCGGTTGCCTCAAACAATAAGACACCTTTTCTTGCTATAATACCTACCAAATATTTTAAGAAGCGCTTGATTGCGTATGTGAAGTGTTTATTAAAGATAATCCATGTTTAATAAAGAAAAATCGGTCTTTGATGGATCGGACGCTTTGGGATATACATACCTAAGGATCCTATGTCGGGTTGGCAGCCAACGCAAAGAAAACAGATATGGTCTTATTTACTAAGAGTTACAAGGTCCCAAATTTGACCAAGCCTAACTTAGGAGGGGTGAAACTGCAAGAAAAACGTTGCAAAAAATATCTAGGAATAATTCTAGACAGTAAGTTATCGTAGAAGAGCGTGAAGAAGGCCTCGACGGCATTTTGTGCATGTAAACGAATTGGGTTTTACGTGTGGTTTATCGTCCTCTCTCTCGGTCGATAAAAACTTAAACATGTGCATTTATAAAAAAAGTTTTATCAAACTTTTTGGAAAATTTGATTTTAATTCAGAATTATATTGAAACATTCCCAAGTCCCTTACTTCATTAAGTTGTAGACGCTTCGAAGGGTAACCAACTTTAATATGAAACAAGTAAGGACGGAACTGTCTTCGGCTGTGCCGAAGACTTCATACCTTTCATGAATGGGGCTGAACAATAATCTTAACCCCTTTCGTAATCTCCAAATAATCGGATGTATAAGATAAGAAATATACAGTGAACAGATGTACATACCTATACGATTTTTAAGATAAATATAGAAAGGAAGGTTAAGTTTGGTGTAGCCGAACATTACATACTAAGTTGAGAGCTATGGTGACACCATAAGGGAAAATAACCATGTAGGAAAATGAACCGAGGGTAACCTGGAATGTGTTTGTATGGCATGTGTATCAAATGAAAGGTATTAAAGAGTATTTTATGAAGGAGTGGGCCATAGTTCTATAGGTGGATGCCATTTAGGATATCGCCATAAAGGTGGGTGAGGGTGACTCTAGAATTTGTTTGTACGATATGGGTATCAAATGAAAGGTGTTAATAAGTATTTTAAATGGGAGTGATCCTTAGTTCCATAGGTGGACGCCGTTTCGAGATATCGCCATAAAGGTGGACCAGGGGTCACCCTAGAATTGTTTGTACGATATAAGTATCAATGAAAGGGGTTAATGAGCATTTAAGAAAGGAGTGTGCCTTAGTTCTATAGGTGGACGCCTTTTCGAGATATCGCCATAAAGGTGGACCAGGGGTGACTCTAGGATGTGTTGTAGATAGTTCCATAGGTGGACGCCGTTTCGAGATATCGCCATAAAGGTGGACCAGGGGCGACCCTAGAATTTGTTTGTATGATATGGGTATCAAATGAAAGGGGTTAATGAGCATTTAAAAGTGAGTGGGCCTTAGTAATATAGGTGGACGCCTTTTCGAGATATCGTCATAAAATGCACCAGGGTGGCTCTAGAATGTTTTTGTACGATATGGGTATCAAATGAAAGGTGTTAATGAATATTTTAAATGGGTGTGGGCTTAGATCTATAGGTGGAAGCCTTTTCGAGATATCGCCATAAGGGTGGGCAGGGGTGACTCTAGAATGCGTTTGTACAATATGGGTATCAAACGAAAGGCGTAAATGAGTATATCAAAAGGGCATGGGGCTTAGTTCTATAGCTGGACGCCTTTTCGGGATATCGCCATAAAAATGCACCAGGGGTGACCCTAGAATTTGTTTGTACGATATGGGTATCTAATGAAAGGTGTTAATGCGTATTTTAAAAGGGAGTGATCCTTAGTTCCATAGGTGGACGCCGTTTCGAGATATCGGCATAAAGGTGGACCAGGCGTGAGGGTTTTAAAAGGGAGTGGTGGTAGTTGTATATGTGAAGGCGTTTTCCAGATATCGACCAAAATGTGGACCAGGGTGACCAGAACATCATCTGTTGGATAACGCTTATTTATTTATATATATAATACCACCAACAGTATTCCTGCTAAGATTTCAAGGGTTTTTATTGCGCCCTGCAGAATTTTTGCATTTTATTCTACTTAATATGGTAGGTGTCACACCCATTTTACAAAGGTTTTT
Organism: Eurosta solidaginis; assembly: GCA_029619165.1. Classification (NCBI taxonomy): domain Eukaryota; kingdom Metazoa; phylum Arthropoda; class Insecta; order Diptera; family Tephritidae; genus Eurosta; species Eurosta solidaginis. Next base: position 47,361 of record JARSSU010036525.1, on the reverse strand, counting down.
TCTAAAGTTATATTTTGCGTCAACAAACCAATCCAATTACCATGTTTCATCCCTTTTTTCGTATTTGGTATAGAATTATGGCATTTTTTCATTTTTTGTAATTTTCGATATCGAAAAAGTGGGCGTGGTCATAGTCGGATTTCGGCCATTTTGTATACCAATACGAAGTGAGTTCCGATAAGTACGTGAACTGAGTTTAGTAAAGATATATCGATTTTTGCTAAAGTTATCCTGTCAACGGCCGAGCGGAAGGACAGACGGTCGACTGTGTATAAAAACTGGGCGTGGCTTCTACCGATTTCGCCCTTTTTCACAGAAATAAGTTACCGTCCCAGAATCTAAGCCCCTACAAATTTCACAAGAATTGGTAAATTTTTGTTCTATGGCATTAAATCTATTCTAGACAAATTAAACGAGAAACGGCGGAGCCACGCCCATTTGAAATTATCATTTATTTTTGCATTTTGTTGCACCATATAATTACTGGAGTTGCATGTTGACATAATTTACTTATATACTGTAAAGATATTAAATTTTTTGTTAAAATTTACTTTAAAAACATTTTTTTTCGAAGTGAGCGTGGTCGTTCTCCGATTTTTCTAATTTTTATTAAGCATACATATAGTAATAGGAGTAACGTTTCTGCCAAATTTCATCATGATATCTTCAACGACTGGCAAATTACAGCTTGCAAAAATTTTAAATTACCTTCTTTTAAAAGTGGGCGGTGCCACGCCCATTGTCCAAAATTTTAATAATTTTCTATTCTGCGTCATAAGCTCAACTCACCTACCAAGTTTCATCGCTTTATCTGTCTTTGGTAATGAATTATCGCACTTTTTCGAAATTTTCGATATCGAAAAAGTGGGTGTCGTTATAGTCCGATATTGTTCATTTTAAATAGCGATCTGAGATGAGTGCTCAGGAACATACATACCAAATTTCATCAACATACCTCAAAGTTTACTCAAGTTATCGTGTTAACCGACGGACGGACATGGCTCAATCAAATTTTTTTCGATCCTGATGATTTTGATATATGGAAGTCTATATCTATCTCGATTCCTTTATACCTGTACAACCAACCGTTATCCAATCAAAGTTAATATACTGTGTGAGCTCTGCTCAACTGAATATAAAAATAGGTAGGTACTTTGTGTGAGGATGCAAAGTTTCTGGTTTTTTGTGGCCTGCATGTAAAAACTGTGACTACGAATCACGTGTTTCAACAATATATGACGTAAACGCAAATATTTGATGAAATTGAAGCTTCTAGCTGTTAAAATGGGGCTGAAATTTCGAAAAAATATATATATTCTATTTATATATACTATATATATATATACTATATAATATATTATATATACCACCATATATTTACTATATATACCACCTAATCTATACCACTATATTCTATATATACGACCGATCTCATCAATTTTTTCAGACAACAATATGTGCAATATGCGAAGGTAATATGGTGAAGTTTGAAGCTTCAATCTGTTAAATTGAGGAAGATATGACAAAAATCCTCTTTTTCTGAAATATCGGTTGTATGGAGGATATATGCTATAGTGGTCCGATCCGGTAGGTTCCGACAAATGTCTATCGGACACCCAAATACACCCGCTTACCAAATTTTATCAAGATATCTCAAAAATTGAGGGACTAGTTTGCATACAAACAGACAGACGGACAGACGGACATGGCTAAATCAACTCAGCTCTCACCTGATTATTTCGGTATACTTAATGGTGGGTCTATCTATTTTCCTTTAAGAACTTACAATTTTGGGTTTCGTGACGAATTAATATACCATTTCATTTTCATGAAAGGTATAAATATACATGCATTTGAAGAATTGTAAAAGCGGCTTGATACGGTAAATAGCGCAAAAATAGTGGCGATCACTCGCTTAGAATATCATATCTCCGAAGCTAATACGGGTGCAGCAATCAGAGAAAAGCAGAATGGTTAAATATGTGGCTGACTTAAAAAAACAAACATAACATAACAGAAAAAGGTGAGTCTTGAATGAAATGCTTAAACTTTTGTTAAATAAAACAAGTAAGGAAGGCTAAGTTCGGGTGTAACCGAACATTACATACTCAGTTGAGAGCTATGGTGACAACATAAGGGAAACATAACCATGTAGGAAAATGAACATAGGGTAACCCTGGAATGTGTATGTATGACATGTGTATCAAATGGAAGGTATTAAAGAGTATTTTAAGAGGGAGTGGCCATAGTTCTATTGATGGACGCCATTTAGGGATATCGCCATAAAAGTGGACCAGGTCTGACTCTAGAATTTGTTTGTACGATGTGGGTATCAATGAAATGTGTTAATGATAATTTTAAAAGGGAGTGGGCTTAGGTTCTATAGGTGGACGCCTTTTCGAGATATCGCCATAAAAGTGGACCAGGGGTGACTCTAGAATGCGTTTGTACGATATGGGTATCAAATGAAAGGTGTTAATGAGTATTTTAAGAGGGAGTGGCCCATAGTTCTATAGATGGACGCCATTTAGGGATATCGCCATAAAGGTGGACCAGGGCTGACTCTAGAATTTTTTGTACGATGTGGGTATCAAATGAAAGGTGTTAATGAGTAATTTTAAAAGGGAGTGGGCTTAGTTCTATAGGTGGACGCCTTTTCGAGATATCGCCATAAAAGTGGACCAGGGGTGACTCTAGAATGTGTTTGTACGATATGGGTATTAAATTAAAGGTATTAATGAGGTTTTAAAAGGGAGTGGTGGTAGTTGTATATGTGAAGGCGTTTCCAGATATCGACCAAAATGTGGACCAGGGTGACCCAGAACATCATCTCTCGGGTACCGCTAATTTATTTATATATGTAATACCACGAACAGTATTCCTTCCAAGATTCCAAGGGCCTTTGATTTCGCCCTGCAAAACTTTTCATTTTCTTCTACTTAATATGGTGGTGTCACACCCATTTTACCAAGTTTTTTCCTAAAGTTATATTTTGCGTCAATAGACCCATACAACTACCATGTTTCATCCCTTTTTTCGTATTTGGTATATAATTATGGCATTTTTTTCATTTTTCGTAATTTTCGATATCGAAAAAGTGGGCGCGGTCATAGTCGGATTTCGGCCATTTTTTACACCAATACAAAGTGAGTTCAGATAAGTAGGTGAACTGAGTTTAGTAAAGATATATCGATTTTTGCTCAAGTTATCGTGTTAGCGGCCGAGCGGAAGGACAGACGGTCGACTGTGTATAAAAACTGGGCGTGGCTTCAACCGATTCGCCCTTTTTCACAGAAAACAGCTATCGTCCTAAAAGCTAAGCCTCTACCAAATTTCACAAGGAGTGGTAAATTTTTGTTCGACTTATGTCATTAAAAGTATCCTAAACAAATTAATGAAAAAGGGTGGAGCCACGCCCATTTTGAAATTTTCTTTTATTTTTGTATTTTGTTGCACCATATCATTACTGGAGTTGAATGTTGACATAATTTACTTATATACTGTAAAGATATTAAATTTTTTGTTAAAATTTGACTTAAAAAAAATTTTTTTTAAAAGTGGGCGTGGTCCTTCTCCGATTTTGCTAATTTTTATTAGCGTACATATAGTAATAGGAGTAACGTCCCTGCCAAATTTCATCATGATATCTTCAACGACTGCCAAATACAGCTTGCAAAACTTATAAATTACCTTCTTTTAAAAGTGGGCGGTGCCACTCCCGTTGTCCAAAATTGTACTAATTTTCTATTCTGCGTCATAAGTTCAACTCACCTACCAAGTTTCATCGCTTAATCCGTATTTGGTAATGAATTATCGCACTTTTTCGATTTTTCGAAATTTTCGATATCGAAAAAGTGGGCGTGGTTATAGTCCGATATCGTTCATTTTAAATAGCGATCTGAGATGAGTGCACAGGAACCTACATACCAAATTTCATCAAGATACCTCAAAATTTACTCAAGTTATCGTGTTAACGGATAGACGGATGGACGGACGGACGGACGGACATGGCTCGTCGAATTTTTTTTCGATACTGATGATTTTGATATATGGAAGTCTATATCTATCTCGATTCCTTTATACCTGTACAACCAACCGTTATCCAATCAAAGTTAATATACTCTGTGAGCTCTGCTCAACTGAGTATAAAAAAAATTAAATTGATCTCACCACCCTTAACAATTCCACATCATAATATATATCACAGGGAATCATAGCATTTGTGCGACAGCTGTGCGCAGTGTTTATTTGTTGCTATCTCGCTAACGACTGAACGATGAAGAGTAAGTATATGTGCGAAGCAAGACTGGCTCAATTGAGCTTTGCCGCGTCGAGCACTGTTATAAAGTCTATACTATGCAGTCCTTGATTGGTAGACAGCCGCACAAAAAAGAACCTTTCTCAAAAAATTAGAGCGGTATGCAGGATTCAAGCTTAACATTACGGGAGCCCTGAAAAAAATCCCGACGGCCGCAATGTATGATATTTTGCATATTCCACCTGTATACCTGGTCACATACTTTTAAATTGTGTTTGGTCAGTGATAGCAGATGTTGGAAAGTGAGGCTTGGAGACGGGAATGATCGGACACCTTTAGTGCTCGAGCTCTACGGGGCTAAGACTCAAGTTTAAAGGAGTGATGCAGCTATCATATCTAGAAGCAACAAGTCTCATAGGTCCTAGAAAGCTTTTAGTGTTTGTTAAGAGGACCAACATATTTTTATGCTCAGAGTGCTTTGCACACAAATTATATTAACTTTGATTGGATAACGGTTGGTTGTACAGGTATAAAGGAATCGAGATAGATATAGACTTCCATATATCAAAATCATCAGTATCGAAAAAAAATTGATTGAGCCATATCCGTCCGCTAACACGATAACTTGAGAAAGTATTGAGATATCTTCACCAAATTTGGTACACGAGTATATCTGGACCAAGAATAGATTTGTGTTGAAAATAATTGAAATCGGATGATAACCACGCCCACTTTTTATATATATAGAATTTTGGAAAACACAAAAAACCTGATAATTTAGTAAATAATACACCTAGAATGTTGAAATTTAACATGTGGACTGATATTGAGACTCTTGACAAAAATTTGAAAATATTTTTTAAAATGGGCTTGGAACCGCCCACTTGCGATAAAATCAATTTTACAAATATTATTAATCATAAATCAAAAATCGTTAAACCTATCGTAACAAGATTCGGCAGAGAGGTTGCCTTTACTATAGAGAATGCTTTGAAGAAAAATTTACGATATCGGTTAAGGACCACGCCCACTTTTATATAAAATATTTTTAAAATCGTAATGAAATTGTGTACACATATATTCCTTATAGCAGAAAATATTTCTGGTGAAAATAGACGTTATGTAGAAAATTAATTTATCTGAAATGAAATGTATAATTGAAGCTCACGCTGAGTATATAAAGTTCTGTTACACCCGAACTTAGACACCTTTACTTGTTTAACATAGGTTATGGTTTTGGATAGGGGGTTTGAGTTTGGTTGTTAACAAACTTCTGGCAGTACAACGGGTTTATTCAGTCCCTGTGAGTTCTTCATGGAGCGGCCAGTTCTAAGCTAATATAAAAGCATAAATTTAATACTTACTTTAATTTCAAAATAACCGTAAAATAAAATCATTTTTCCATCCGGCACTCTCTAAACAAGTTTTCTTTAATTCTCTCCATAAAATACACAATAACAAATCACTTTTCTTAGCTACACTTGGCATATTCAGTAAATAAGTTATGTATCTTTTTAATGTGATTAGTAAATTAACATCGGCTCTTTGAGCCCGTCCAGCGTTAAGATATATGTAGTTGCCAACATCATCAAAAACTATATTTTTTGTTTAAAGTTGGTGTTAAGTGATTATTTAAAGCCATACTCATGCCTTTGCTTCCGCCTCGGCCTCAGCCTCTTTTACCTTACGGCTTGGCTGAAAATATAAAAAAAATACAAATTGGAATTACAAAAAATTTGCAGTAATGTAGGCATTATGTTTGCAATATAGGAACAATTGATATGAGACTTGAAAAGAACTAAACAACTTTATTGTTTCTAATTTCCTTTACCGTAAGATTTGTGGAACAGCACACAGAACCAAACTAACCAGAAATAACAAGAAACAAATTGGGAAAATTAAAGAAATTTTTCCGTATACTATTGTATCAGAAAATATTCCAGATATCACCTCGAACTGATCCTGCAAAAGTCTTAAAACTGAGACATTCAACTTCATAGAAGGAAGGCGCCTTTCTTATGCAGGGTTTTATATAGACATTGCTTTGTTTGTGGCTGACAGCCAGGGGTTATATATATACCGCTGTACTTCAATGGAACCTTCCGGATACCAAGCTATTTGGGAATTTATAATGGCCTTATTAATGAAAGGGGCGCTGGCGTTCCAGAGGGTTTTTCTTCCACATATTCTTTCGCAATGCGCCCACACTATCTATCTACCTTCGTACGACTCAAAAATTTAAAAAGAAGAAAAGGATGAGGTGAAATCTATGGGCAAACTCTGTTAACGCGATGCAACGAGCTAATGTGAGCAGATGACTGCCTGTCAAGGCCACCCCGACCTAATTTGTCTAAGGGCTAGTTGTAATATTTCATCGGCAGCGTCTGCCTACAATAAGGTGCGGCTACAAGAAGACATTTGTATTGGATCAAGCGGTTCGCTATATAAACATGCAAGTAATACTTTCACCCCGCTGAACGGATAGTGCACGGGGCTTGCAACCCTACACGTAAGACCTCACTCCAAATAAAAAAAGAAACAAGTCTCAGATGAAGAAGCCCCTTACTAATGGCAACCACCGGAAACGTTTAATGGAGGATCTTAGTTCCTTGCTGTTACCAGTTGGAACCATTTAGCACTAAGGAGAAGCCACAGTACCAATTGAAGAGCTCAAGTTAGAAATGGAGCGGGGAATTATTCGAAGCATAGAGGGAAAGAGAGCTCACTCACAGTTCCGGACAGCATTAAGAATTGTACAGAGACGTATATTGGAACGATTTTCCGTCATCCCTTGTCAAATTTCGTTTGGAGAAAAATGGTTTCCGTATTGCTAAGTTCGACAAGGAGTGACGGAAAATCGTTCCAATATACATCAATTAACTACCCTGTCGGAAAGTCAACACAACAAACCAAATCAATTGTACAGAGATTGAGAGCCGCGGTGGATCCAACCGACCGCGCGAGCGTACTTGGTATTTGTTCGCAACTCGGTTGAAGCAGGAAGTACGCTAAGAACTATGACACGATCGACACTAGATATAGTAAATGGGTTGAGGAAGAAACGGTCGGTTTTCTTCGAAATAAAGAGCGACATAACGCTACCGCGACGGCAATCAATTGCAGGAAGGGAAGATGTCTTTCAATGAGACCTGTAGAAAGGGAACTGTTTATTGGAACATTGAGATTAGGTGCTAAGGTGCAATGAATTTGCAATGGATATTGAAATCGCTGAAAGGAGTTGTTCCAATCCTGAAATGGAAACGTAGCAATGCATGATGTGGTGAAGAGGGTGCCGATTCCCGCAATACCGAAGGGCATAAATAAAATGCCCTGCAGGAGATATTCAAGTTCTGCAGGAGATATACAAGTTCTCGTGAAACCTAAGTGCAGACGAGAAAAGAAAGTCTCAAAGACACCGTGTGCATGTAAAAGAAGGCTAGGGTGAACGGGGCATCTATCGCTATCAAACTTTTATGACTTTTTTTACATTTTTAGAACTTGTGGCCAATAACATTGCATTAACGAAGGCGGCGGGACTCTATGCTTCGGGGTAGCATGACTGTAGGCTCAATGGTCATATCAGTAAAGCATCATATAACAGTGATGGGGGATCATAGATACGTGAATTAATGGCAGAAGTAACATACGATTGTAAAGGCTTTCAGACTTATTATACTCTATATGAAAAATAATAATGCTATCAAAGCAACAGATTTATTGGAGGAAAATTGTGTAAGCTAAAGTTGATCACTTTTAAACTGAGACCAATTTAGCCCTTAATAGGATTAGCTCGCATAACTCATGGCATACAGAAGTGTATTCGAGTGTAGTTCGGGTATAGGTCTTACAATTTGTGGTGGGTGGGGCACAATAGACCAATGGTCGCAGAGCGACCCTCAATTGATTATCTATCTGTCTACAATTTGTGGTTCACTTACCTTTGGATGCATTAGGATAAACGGCAATTCGGCACACAGTTCACCTCCCAAAGCACCTAAGAAGAGTTTGACCTTAACCGCATATGAAACAATGATGCCAAAAGCATCTCGCGTATCCTGACTGGCAATGCTGAAAGATTAATTGAAAGAAAACGTATATAAAATGTTGAGCCAAAAAATTAGTCCCCAAATTTGCATAACTTACAGTGTGGTCGACGCCAGTGAAGTTTCCTTACGTTTGACATCACCCTCAACAGCAATACCAGCGCGATCACAGTTAGCAGCCAAAGTTGGCACCAAATACATAACTTTTTGTAAGCTTGAGCCCGGGTTAAGTGGGCAGCCTCGCTTGTCTCCACAAAAGCAATGGTATTGCGAAATTGTCCATTTTGGAAGAGTACAATATCGACACCTTGTTGTACCATAGCCTTAATTTTCTTCACAATCTTATTCGAGTTATTACGCACACAAATATTCACAGCTATCTTTTCACTGTGATGATATAATTGCTTATCGAGCGTTACTTCCAATTCAAGCTCACCAGTGAGAGTAAGAAATCTTTACGCACAACCGTGCATGGTTGTATGCCATACTTAGTTGGTGCATACTGCACTTTACGAATACCCAAATTGATCGTACTACGACGATGTGAACGATCACAAACACTATCACCTGTGAATACTTTCACAAAATATTGTACACCACAAGGTTGAGTATCATCCTTAGCTTTTTGCTGCAATACAACTGAAGCTGGAGAGCTTGGTGGTATGTCCATAACAAATGGGAAGGCATTAGAGCCGAGCTTCTTTAGTAAGCGTTCCTGCATTTTAGTCAATTGTATATCAACTTTTTGTTGCGGATGCACTTGCTGTGAAACGAGTGTTAATTCCTTTTGGAAGCGCAAGCCAATCATTTCATCATCTTCGCGTCCGTAGCGAAAATTGCAGATGAGTTGGACGAAAATTTTGCGATTTTGTTTTACATATTCGTCATCCAAAACTATAATGCCATCTGAAAAAGTAAATAAAAGAATTTTAAGTATTGAAAGAGCTGGAATCACAACTATTTGAGGGTTAATTCTAATCGGTCGAACATAATTCCAAACACAGTTACCGCGAATGCATAAAAATACTGACTTAAAATCATCAGGTACCTACTCATTTGCATTTATTGTGATTCTTAGAGTGACGACTCAGAGAAAAGTGAGAAGGGGCACGCCACAGGAGGGTGTTGTTTTGCCTCTGCTTTGAGTCATGGAAGCTGAGCTGCCAAGTGGTGCCTTATGCAGAATAGCTGACAACCTTGTCACGGGTAAAGTTCTGAATACTCTGCGGGACCTTTTATAGGGTTATTTGGATGTGGTTCAAAACATGCTGAGCTCGTTATGTTTAAGCAAAAATACAGATTTCTGAATTTAGACCAGCCTCTGTTGGGGGATTATCGCTGGTGCTGGTGAAAATGGTTATGTATCTTGGGATTATTTTTGACATAAAGCTGTCATGGAAGCCTAATGTTAGGGCAGTAATAGTAAAGCTTCGGTTGCTTTGAACTGCTGGCTTCGGCTACGCTGCCCTACTGGGGCAATCGGCAAACGCTGAAACCCTATTTAAGGGAGGTACAAAGGGCTACACGATATGGTGGTCAAGCCAACTATCTGCTAAGTCGTTATTATCCGGTAGAAAGAACAAAATACTTCTATTACGATTGGGATGTATGGGATACAACCCACAACACCTTCACAAGCACTAAACGCGATGCTGAATTTGTACCGGTTACCATCGTGGTCAAAACTAGTGAGGCCCGGGAGGCAATACGGCGCATGATATAACCTTGTGGACGACGGAAAATTTAGCCAGGGAGCCAGGTGAACCTGTTCACGCATCCATACTGTAAGGGAGAGTTAATTGTGGAATGTTCTGCCATGAGCACGCTATTAGCCGGAAATTTAGGCTACCCGAGGACTGCAGCATCCTGTATGTTTTGAATTAAAGATCCGCTCACATAATTAGGCAGCTATCAAAACGCTAGGCTCTCTAGGCTGAGGTCGAAGGCTGTGGAAGATTGTTGACGTCACTTGAGGTGGCATGTAAATAAATCTTAAAAAAAGTTATACGGGGCCCAGCTGTCTAGCTGATCTCTCGGCCTTTATAGTCATAGGTGAATTGAACGTTTCTGTCAGTGGAGACTTTGGGACTCCGTTGGCTCTTTGCTCCCTGCTTCTGGACAAGTGGGCCTCGAGTCAGCTTAGCAAACGCTTGCTGTGTATCAAGGTATTTCTGCCCCATAGATATTGAAGTGTTAACTGGGCTCTGCCCAATGTGAGTCCATGTGGTATGCCTTAGCATACTGGACTATTCCAGGTCTCTTAGCTGCATGGAGAATGACGGAGTGGAATCATTCAGTCACTTTATGCTTAGCTGTCCAGCCTTTGCGATGGCGAGACATTAATATCTCGGGAGCGACGTGTTGAGCTCTCCGGAGTAAGTTCTATGTTTGAATTATTCGTAGCTTTATGTTTATCTTTAGAATATGTGGTAAGACAACGGACCAATATAAAAGGGGTCAACTGAGCTGTGCCCTAACTAAAGGTCAATTTAGTTGATGACCTTTTTAAATTTGACTTTTTTTTCCAATTAGGAAAACTCAGTTTGATGTTATGATCATTTCTATTCCAAGAATGTACTACTAAGAATGTACGTCGTTAAAAACAAACTTCTGGTAACACTACGGTCTCATTCAGTCTATGTGAGGTCCTCATGGACCGGCCAGTTCGACCGAACCTAACCCAAGGGGTGGGGGCGGGATGGACTAGGGGGTATAATGTGGCCATATAAATCGTTCGAGATATTGCCGGGCTAGTACCTTAATGGTGGTTGTTACCAGAACGTACCGGATCTATAGATCTATATCCGGCAAAGGACCATCAACATCGATAAAACTCCTCAAAATCCTTTGGGAGTGTCTTTATCATTAAAACGACAACAACAAAAACCATTCGAATTGAATATCACAAGGTTTTCGGCATTGAACGAGCGTGACGGTTATGTTGAACAGTTAAAATTGTTCACCACTACCATCTACTCAAACGCACCAGCGGGTAAAGGGCCTGCGGACCTCGAGTCTAAGTGATGAAAAGGGTTAAACAAAATTCTAAAACATAAAATGAGAGAGTTGTATATATTAATTTTATTATTATTTGATAACGCTACTTGGAAAAGTGTTTTACTTGCGATAACGTTTTGTTCACAGAAATCTCAAATCAGTACAAGATCTCAGAAAGATTTCGAAGAAAAACGCCACTAGCGAGAGCAGATTGTGCTAGCTGTAAGCGCAAGAAGTTTATGAATGTAATTAAAGCAAATAAAAGACAGTAACTCCACTGCAGTTGCGCGATACTGTCTTAGGAAATGATAGGTTTGATTGTAGAGACTACCGCATAGGTACACATAGGCTAGTGTTATTCAGTATCAATACAACGAAAAGACATCATTACCTCTCCTCTTACAACCATTTTGAGAACCTCACTAGGGCTACCTAGTCTCTGATATCATACTCCACAACCTCGTATAGTTTATACAGAAAGGAAACTTCCACATCGCGATGTCTGGTGCAACTCAAAACCGGGCAGTTGAAAGCGGGGTGATAAAACGTTACCTCCTATTGCTGTTGTTGTTGTTTTTGTTGTTGTTGTTATATCGAAGGCTTTTGGGGAGTTTTATCGTTGTTGATAGTCCTTTGCTGGACATAGATCCGGTACCTTCAACTAACAAGCATCATTAAGGTATAAGCCCGACCATTCGGGCCATACCGCTCCACTCCGTAGTTTAAAGTGGAACTTGGGGTCGCCATAGCCTCTAAATAAACAGAATTCGTCGTCGGTCGGTGATGTTGAAAATTGGGACGAGAAGCTATCAATTGCGCGGGGATACTTGAAAGGGATACGCTACACAGCCTTTTGAATTATTTGGGTATTTTAGTCACCCTCTTATGACAGGGTTACATGCCTCCTAACCCCCGAGAGCACCGTTTCTTCCCCTTTGTCATCTTTACAACTCCAATAGCAATGAATACTAGATTCGATTAGGTGGTAGCTATCCGGTTAAAGAACAGCTCCCTTGAAGACCCTTTGTATCGGTCTGTTGTGTTACCACATACTCTCCAAGTTCTCCTATAAGTATGGAAATTGTATCCCTACTTAGAGTGTAAACTTTCGGTATCTCTGTGGTTTGACGTGGCGGATTCTAAGCCCAGCGAACAACCCGCACAGCGGGGATGAAAGTATTACTTGCACGTTTATATAGCAAGTTGCTTGATCCAAGCCCGCTTGCAGTCGCATTTTGGGGTGGACAGGCGCTGCCCATGAAAAACGCTCAGCTATCTCTTAAACCAAGTATGTCAGATTGGCCTAGCAAGGTTGTCGCCTTCTCAAATTAGCTCACCACTATACGAATGTTTAGTGGCTATCCAGAGTATGTCTTGGCCGCAAGCGACAGGAAGTATTGAGCTGCTTGAAACGCATGCCAACAAATTGCGCTGGTTATTTCCTGGTGATTGGCCGCCTGGAGCCTCCGCCACTTCAGTGGACTTCAATACACGGCTCCAACCGCCCAACACCCCCCTCCTTGTCGGACTCCCATAATCGTTTAAATGGTTAATTGCCAATTTAGTAAGTAAGGCAGGTTTGTTCAGACCACTGGTTGTGGTTTAGATCTGTTGCTTGAACTACGAAAAAATGCATACCACTCCCATATGCCCCTCACATATAAATTCGATTCAAATGAAAGTACCTGAATTTCATATGAAAACACATTGAAAACAAGGTAAGGTTGAACTGGCCGGTCCACGAGGACCTCACATAGACTGACTGAGTCCGTAGTGTTACCAGAAGTTTGTTTTAACGACAAAACTGAAAAACCCTATCAAAAACCTGGACCTATGTTATAAAACAACTCCGTCCTCTTGGCAAATACTAGAAGCTTCCTAGTACTTAAGCCACTTCATGCTTCTAGATCTGATAGTTGCATTACTCCTAATAGCAGAAGTCTTAGCCTGGCAAGTGCAGGGCACGAGCACAGAACGTGCTCGATTGTTTCCTCCTCCAACCCGCACTTCCTACATCTGCTATCACTGGCCAATCCTAATTTAAAGGCATGTGACGCCAGAAGGCAGTGTCCAGTCAGAATACCCGTAATGAGTATACAGTCGTCCCTTTTTAATGATAGAAGCAACTCTGTTAGTCTAAGGTTGTAAGATCTACACATAATCTTCGACACTTTACAGCCCCGCGCTTGAACCCACGCCTTTCCCGCTTGATCGATCATGTGCACCTCTCGCCTTCGCTTAATCTCGCCCAATCTAATTGGGACGTCTACGGAGCAAGCTTCAAGGGATGCGCCCTTTTTAGCTAGTTCGTCCGCTTTTTCATTTCCATCTATTCTTATATGCCCTGGGACCCAATATAGGATGTATGCTTCTCTCTATCCCGATTCTCTCCAGACTCTGCTTACACTCCAACACGCATTTAGATGCTGTGCTATGCGATATTATTGCCTTAATTGCTGCTTGACTGTCAATATAAAAGTTAACACGGTTGCAGCTTAAGCTATTCTCTTCCAGGGTTTCTACTGCTTTGGTTACGGCTAATATTTCCGCTTGGAAAACGCTACAGTAATCCGGCAGCCTGTAGGATCTGCTTATTTCCGGATCAGCACATTATACCGCAGACCCTACTCCTTCCACTACCTTGGAACCATCTGTGTACACATGTATCGCCTCGTCCGCCATTTGCGCACCTTTGCGCCAAACGTCCACCTCTATTGTGGCCTTAAGCCCTCGAAGGGCAGATAGGGAATCAGATAGTCTGTTCGTTTGTGATTGATGACGCTATACACTATGGCCATATGGTCGGCGCTAAAGCTGCCCCGAGGCACGGAGCCTGGTTGCAGTTGTTAATGCTATATTCTTTGCTGCCAGGTCTATAGGTGGAATGTGCAGAATGGCATACAGTGCAGCCGTCGGAGTTGTTTTCAGGACTCCCGTAATGCTAAGCATCGTTAGTCTGAATACGCCCTCTAATTTTTTGAGGTATGTTGTTTTTGTGTGGCTTTCCACCAAAACAAGAACTCCATAGGTAGAATAGAGCTTTCAATCGCTGTAAAAACCCAATGAGAGAGGGCGATAAGCCCCACGTACACCCCAGCATTCTTTTACATGCATAGAGTGCCGTTGAGGCCTCTTCACCCTCTCCTCCACGTTGAGCTTCCATGACAGCTTACTGTCTAGGATGATTCCTAGATGTTTTGTGCAAGGTTTCTCCTGTTAGGTCACCCCTCCTAACTTAGGCCTGGTCCAATTTTGGACCTTGTACCTCTTTGTATACAGGATCATATCCGTCTTCTACGCATTGACTTTCAACCCGACATTGGATGCCCAGGTAGAATATCCCGAAGCGCCCGATCCATCAAAAAACTAACACAAATCGGAAGGCACTTTCCACTTATGACAATTGCAACGTCATCTGCGTAAGCCGTAAGTTTTACGAGTCCCTCACCGAATCGCCTGAGTCAGTTGGTTGATGACCAGAGTCCACAGCAGAGGTGATAGCACCCCTCCCAGCGGCGTGCCCCTGTCCACTGATTTCGTGGCCTCGTACAATCCCCATTGTGGTGTAATCTTTCTGCAATTTAACATGCAGCCGATCCATCTGATTAAGGCGGGATGTACTTTAATGTAATTAAGACCATCATAATCGCCCATTTTGCACCATTATTGAAAGCCCCGACAATGTCCAAGAAGACTACTAGAGCATACTCCTTATATCCCTTATATTCAGGGATTTCTCTATGCTTATTACCACCCTATTCAATGCGGTGTCTTCCGACTTGCCTTTGGTGTACGCATGCTGTGTTGTGGAGAGCAGCTTTTCATCCACGTTGGACTTTATGTACACATTTATCAGCCTCTCAAAGGTTTTGAGCAGAAATGATGTTAAGCTAATGGGTCTATAGTCTTTGGGATACATGTGACCGATATTCCCCGCCTTTGGTAGAAAAGCTACACGAGCAGTTTTCCAAGAGTGCGGTACATGATTCAGCTTATGCACCAATCGAATATTATTTTAAGACATTCCACGACCGCCCTACTTGAGGCTTGTAGCATGGCCGGGAATATACCATCTGGGCCCGGCGATTTAAACTTAGAAAACGTTTTCACTGCCCATTCGATCTTGGTATCGGTCACCAAGCCCGGCACTACCCAGCTCCGTGATCGAAGTGTGAGTGATGTCTGCTGCTCCTCTAAACCGTCTCCCGATGGGAAATGTGTATGGAGAAGCACCTCAAGGGATTCCTCACAATTACGTGACCATTCCCCGTTCTCTTTCTTTGTTAGTCCTGGACTATGTCTTGTTAGAAGACACAACTCATTGCTTCAACATGGCGGCTTTGCTTTTCCTCTGAATCTTCTTAGAGGGCAAGCTTTGTTATACGCAGTCATAAGCGTCCTTGTTAGGAATTCATTCAACTCCTCCAGTTCCTCCACATTGGCAACATCTTTGGGTTGTCCCAGTTTTGTTTCTACCTGTTTCTGAAATTTAGTCCAGTTCGTTGACCTAGGGTTTCTAAAGGTTCCTCCCTTCTCTACCCTCTTTAGGGGGATGCTGAAGCTGATATACGCATGGCCAGATAAGGATGGTCTATCAAGAACCATCCAATCATACCTTGATATATCACGCTCGGAGCTCAATGTAATATCCAGAACATTGCTGGATGTTGGACCAATGTATGTAGGGATATTTCCCTTGTTGGCTATCTGCAAATTGGTTTGCGCATTGTGGTGCGCATTTGCATCTGCGCCTATGACCAACCGCCCTTTGCGCCCTTCCTCCTGTACTAGCCTTTGCACTCCATCGGTGGAACCTCCGCAGCATGGGCCATGTAACAGGACGCCTGGATAAATGCCTGCTTATTCTTTTGCTCAACGGCCACCACTACCAGATCCTCAGTAGTGTAATTAGGCAGCATATATGAATGCAGCTGTTTTCTTACCATTACTACAGCTCGCACCCGTCCTTCCGTTTGCGCGTAGTAAACGCCAAACCCGCGCGCGCTAAGTCCAGAAACCTTTTCTCCCGATGAGAGCCACGGCTCCTGGATCAGCGCCAAGTCAAACGAACTCTCCTCAAGGGTTAGGAGGAGTTCGCTCGACGCCACTTTATTGTGTTGGAGGTTTATATCTAGGACTCGCAGCGCCATTGGACTGTTGTCCCCCTCCAGCCACTTCATCGTGACGTCGTCGTCTCCCCTTGCCCTTTTGGTATAGATATTCGAGGCCCCCTTCAGCCCTCGTAACTGTTGTGCGGGTGTTCCCCTGTGCGAGTCACAGCACCATTTGGAGGTTGTCCCCTTCTATGACCTTCGTGGTGACGTCGGGGACCTCCACCTGCCCTTTTCCCTAGGCTTTTGAGGTCCTTTTCGACTTCGCCCCACCTCTTGCGTGTTAGGATTTGTATCCTCGGGACTTCTTTTCCTGAGTCGCATGTAAATTTTGCCAGTGCCGCCAAAGGACATTTTGCCAAGTTGAGTGTACAAAATATCATCCGCCTGCTTGTCTATTTGGAAGATGTGAAACTGATCTTCCTTGGTAGGCCTTTGGAGGTTTGGAACCACTCCCTCCAGCCACCGCAAGCTCGAGATGTTGTCGCACGCTATCATCTTCACACCATTATATCATCCCCCGAATCAAAGGTTGGAAGGGCTACTTGGTTGTTCCCGCATCATCTTAAGCATTAAGCTAATAAGCTCTCTTTCCACAGATATCCACCTTTCAGCAGTCATTTGTCCGAAAGGACTCTACGATCAACCAGCGCCACAGTCGGTGACAGCTTTGCCATATCACTCATCTTCTCGGGAAAAGCCGTAGTCTTAGTGTTATCTCCCTTTGGCATCTCCGAGAAAGCCGGAGTCTTAGCGTTAACTCCCTTTAGCACCTCCGAGAAAGCTGGAGTCTTAGCGTTATCTCCCTTTGGTTTATCTTCTACTTCCGTAGTTGGAACTTCCTCTGACTCGCAGCTTTCGAAGTAGTTGCTACCTCGCTATTGGGGCCCCATCACTTATATTTAGGCTGTGTGCGAGTTGACTTAAATTTCTATATAGAGAAAAAACTAAATCACTGGAAACTGTCGGTAAGGCAGTGAAAAGTAAAAATTTAGAATTTTTATGAGCATACTTTTCAACCTAAATTCAAATGTCAATTTGAAAACAAAACTATTGATTTTTCAATATTTTATATGCTAATAAAGGCTCTTCTCCATTCAATTTAAGTAAATAATAGATCATAGAGCGATGATCCTTGCTGCGAGTAAGATCCGATCAATTGTAAGTGATGGTGAGCTCAATTTTATTCAAGTGATGTTGGCGACAAAGAATGGGATCCTTCTCAAATACGACCGCAATCTGAACATATTAGGCAGCCAAGTGCATTAATGGTCTAAAGAAGTTATTGGAGGCGTACCAACATCACAATACTGAATCGAGATTGTGGAAAAAGTCATTGTGCTCCACTATGTCCGAAAAAAAAGCTTTATAAAACAGACCACTGATTTTCTTGAAACTGCTATCTGGGATAGATACTTACCGCGGACCCTAATTGACCCTCTGTTCTTTTTAAGCGTGAAAACGCATCAAAAATACCAAATTTCCCGCATTGTTTTTACTTGCTTAGCAGAAATAAACAATTAGGTTTTCAAATAAACTCGCACAGTTTTGACACTTCCTAAATTATTGCAATGCTGGAAAGTTCCAATGGAATATAGTTTAGGTACCTAAAATTTAGGCGAACTAGCACCCAGCCTTAATTTGTTTATATGCTTATCTTCACAATTCACACTCACTCACCTACAGGTTCCACTACCGTTATAGAATCGACAAATTCACGCTATTCATATACAAAGTGATCATATTGTTGGGTGAAACCTTCTTAAATACTTTAAAGTTAACAACCATTTTGGTGGCTTTATTTTTCACTGTTACGCAAAATACCAACTTTTTATTTATTCAAAAATTAAATTTGATTTATTTCCAAAATCAGATCACACTGTTCACAAATCAACACAATACGACGCGTAATGCGAACGCGCGCTTTTTATTTGCTTTTGTGTGGCACGTTGAACGTTTGCGGTAATTTTAAATTAACCAATGCTTGAAAATCAACCTTTATAGTGGGCAGCGACATCCACTAAATGTCGACTCTTATAAATTAGTGTTGAAACAAATTCGCGGGTAGAAAAATTGGAAATTTTCGAAATATTTACATAGCGCCCATGTATGTACATATGTATACTCAACCGCCCCCATACAAATGTCTAAGCATATGAATAACAAAATGTTTAGGCTTCAGCAACTGTGAATTGTTTATTGTTCGAATTGCTGGCGTTGCAGTTGGGTCACATTGACGAAATCGATTTTGACACCTGCAAATTTAGATTACAAATTTAGGGTAGAAGGAGATGTATTCGCGAATTGTTTTTCTGAATGTGAAGAAGTTAGCTTTTGTGTGCTTGTCTTGGTTTATTTAAACTTTAGTCTTATGCTGATCAGCTGAAGGACATTGTTCCCTCTCTTGCTGCGTGCAAATACTGGCTCACGCCAAGCCAAATCCAGATGGATGCTGGAAATCCATATGCGAGGTGTCCAAACAAACCTGGCCTTGTATAAATGAGAATCGTGCTAGGTTCCGCATTAGCCTCAACCGTCTCCCTTAGGTCCATGATTGGGATACTGACGGGTCACTGCCTGATGGGAATACACGGCGAACGCATGGGAATTCCAACCAACGATATTTCTCGGAGCTGCAGGGATGAAGAGGAGATGAAAGCGTCGAGCACTTCTCTGTAGATCCCCTGCTCTGGACGTATGGCATGTCCGAATAAATATTTCATCGACTACTTATCAGAACTTGGCTCTGCGGAAACCGAAAATATTCTACGCTAAATCAGAAAGTCAAATTGGTTCAAATTCTTCCACATCTAAAGGAGGAAGGCTATAGCCCACACAGTAGTATCACAGTGGACCAGCCGGCCCTAAGTGTGTCCCTCACATCGCTAGGGGGCAGCACTTTAACCTAACGTAACCTAATCTTATGCTCCGAAGAATTCAATACATATTTTAATATGTACTTTACAGGGGAGTGTAACTTTTTATTTATTGTATTCGATTACCAAACCTTTTTCGGTTGTAGTTCCGAAAGCTGCAATTGAAGTTCAAAAAGGTACAATTGAAGTTCAGAATTTTCAATTTAAATTCAGAAAATTACAATTGAAACTCAGAAAATTTAAATTGAAGTTCAGAATTTCTATTTGTAGGAAAATTACAATTAAAGCTCAGAAAATTACAATTGAAGTGCAACATAAAATCTGAAATTCAATTCTATTTTCTGAACTTCAATATAAATTTTCTAAATTTCAATTTTCATTTTTGAACTTCAATTGTAATAACCTACACCTCAGTTGAAAATTTTGAATTTTATTGCAACTTTTTGAACTTCAATTGCAACTTTCTCAACTAGCACTGAAAAAGTGTAGAAGGAGTCCGGTTGGGACTGGAAGGCATTACACTTAAGTAGGAGTGAAATATTTCAGGTACTGCAGAAACGGAGGACCGCCTATTGCGCACTTGTCTACTTTGCACTGTGCACTGTCGTGGTATAAAGAGATTTCCTTGAAAATAACTTTTTCGAGAGCTTCTCAGTACTCGGGCATATAAGCCTGTAAAACTTCTTTTATACTTAATATCACAGAAACTTAGACATAGAGTATCCTTAATTTAAGAAAAAAGACTCGGTAGGCCATCAGTGGAGTTCGCTGTGTCATTGAAGTAGAAGAAAAACTAGCTTGGACAAAGGTCCTTGTAACTAGACCTTGCAACAAGAACACACTAATAAGGTCATCTGGTCCTGGGTATATTTTTTCCACTCTTCCACCATTCATTTGGTGTTGTCTTCTTTCAAGGCGACTAGGTCCCCTGCCTTGGTTTTGGAATTTAACCTGCCTTTGCATTTCTAAAGCAAAGCCTTGACAAAGGCCTTGAAACTTGATCTATTCAGTCGCGACTACTCTAAGGAGGTCGCCTCGTCCCGAGTATTATTTGACCGCTCTTTGAGACTAGATTATCTTCTTTCAAGACGATGATATCGACTACCTTGATATTAAGTGTTTCCGTTTCACTAGGGGCATTACTATGTAACTCGATTCGAGTGAAATTTCTTTCGGATTTGAAAAAAAAAGCTGTTTGTGATTCAACAGCATTACAATTCGAATCGAGTTACATAATAAGGCCCCTGCTCTTGTGCCTCTAAGATTACTTTCTAATTTGAATATATATCTGTGGATCCAGAAATGTCCGCCCACCAAGAAAATCACCTGGGACAAATAATTATAAGTCGTTCGATTCGTTGCAGGACTTACTTAATGGGCGCGAGTTAAAGAACATCTTATCATATGCATCAATGCTGATTCAACGTATGGTTTCAAACAGTCTTTGTTTCGTAACAAATCACGCAAACTTCCCTGCTTCGCGATAACTGATGCCAATCGGAAGCATCGAGCGAGGCCAAGTATTCAAGAAAGGATTTTACTTTTCAATTGCCTACTCAGTCCAAGTAACCACTTGTTGCTAGAGTTATTCTCCGTTTGATTTCTAAGCTGACATTGTTTTTGCTGTTAATGTTGGTTCCAAGTAGACGAATGCTTCGAATTCTCGAACTTGTATCCGTCAATAGTGATGTGGCTGCCATTCACGAGGCGTCGATTCTCTCTTGGAAATAGCAAGTTCTTTGGCTTGTCCTCATTTAACGCAAGATCTAAATTGTTACTTCTTTGCGTCATCCCAAGAGCGCCGAACTCATCCGAAATACGTGCAAACAGTTTTTGTCGCATCAGATTGTTTTCTGAAACGCAGCCAACATGTGCCGATGTGTTCCTAAAATGTATGGGCTCCCTTCTACACTATGTAAACTTTCTTAATGCAAAATACCAAAGTATTTATTTACGAGTGAGCTACTGAGTCATTCAGTCTGAGGAAAATAAAGCGTATGACGTTTGTCTGTCCGTAAAACGTATCTTATTTGGATCTAAGTTTTTTCTAAACTATGTAGGTCATAATAAAAGGTTGAAACCCTCACAAGCAGTACATATGTGAGACATGTAAATATCATAAGTCACAAGTTTTGCAATGTAAATACATTGGTAATGACATTGACAACAAATAAATCAATAATATGGGCAATGGCTCTATACTCAGCGTAATATAATGTTTTGGTACACTGAAAGAAAAAGACTGGTAAAATCAACCGACATACGGGTCAATTCAACCGCAATTCTGTTAAATTTTTATCATCGCAACAAGATGTTGAATCAACTGGACAAAAAAGTTGTTGCGACAGCTTTGTACGAAAATACCTATGTTGCCATATATAATAAATAAATGTAAAGGCGATAACCTCGAAGAGATCTAAGGCCGAGCTTCTCTTCCAATCTGCGTCTGTGCTCTCTCTGTTGAGTTTTCTCCCTAAAAATTAGTGCCCGATGGTACCTACATGTTTTATGTCGGACTCCAAACGCGGCATCTGCGAGGCAGATGAGTTTTCGCTGAGAGCTTTTCATGGCAAAATACTCTCCGTAGCGCTTGCCAACACTGTGCTGCGAGGGGCGACTGTCTTTCGCTTAAACAAATTTCTTCTAACTGAAAAACCTTATTTCTAAATTTTGATGTTTGACACGTGGTGTGAATTCAGCCATTCTGGGAAAAATGTGGTAGCAGAGCACGCTAGACCACATCACACCACGTGGCACTTACTGACACCGAACTTCAATTGGGCGCACATCAAATATGCAGGCACACATTAAACTTATAAAACATTATAGCACTTTTTATTTTTGTTTTATTAACGCACTTTCGTCGCTAAAACAATTTTATATTTTCATAGATTTATTTAAAAGTTATAGTTTTTTGAACTTAACTTCGCTTAAACAAATATGAAATGAAAATAGTAGTCACAAACTGATTCTCAATTCTTTCGGTTGCAGTTCAGCTTCATATCTCAATTTCTTCTTTCGCATAGTAGTTGCCACACTGCATCTGTTTCAACACAACTTGTATAAATGTTTGACATAACATTTTAAATAGAGAACTTGCAAGTTATAGAACAGTAAAGAATCAAACCCTGCCACTGGAGTAACTTTACATGTGATTCGCAAGTTATTTTCGTACACTTTAAGTTGAAACGATTCCAAACACTTAACAAACTTTTAATTTGTCGGAACATCACACGTAAAAAAGATGCTTTTTATATTATCTTATTAAATACGTGTCGCGTGAGTGAAAATCTCGTAAAAACTTGAACAAAATGTTACTAGCTTTGGAAAATCCTGTTCGTTCAACAAACTTTTTCACAAGAGGGCGCCATTTTTTGCATTTCGCTTGGAGGAGAAGTTGCAAAATGTGTATCCGGTAAATAGGTGTACCCGTATCTCATCAATTGTTTGCACACAGATTCAAAAAATGTTTCTCGTTTCGTATTGATAATGAAAAACTAGTTTTTGTTCTTTTCCATTTTTGTGGGTTTTCGATTGTGGTGGTTTTCCAATTTGGTATTTTTTTTGAACAAGTGGTCAACCATCATCATAATTACACAATAGAGAGCGCAGTGAGCGTAAAATTCTCTTTGGAAATTTGCTCATGTATTAACTGTTGAGCGCTGTGAATTACCAGGGAACGATCAGTTGTGTTAACAGAAAATCAGATTAGATGACCAGGAATCTGTCACTTTGACAAGAGAACTCGGTCGAATTCATTAACCGTAATTCGATCAATTTCACGAACTCCTGTTGTAGCCAGAACAACAGAACCGAGTTGTTGATTTTACTAGCCACCATTTCTTTCAGTGTATGTATACAATTTTACATTTAAATACGAAAACCCGGGTATCGAGGCGTTATAGAATTAAATTTAGACATACATTCACAGAACTACACATTGCAAACATACTATACGTTCCCAACATATAACAGTATATAGTCTCGAAGAAACATGTGTTATCAATTAGATACATAAATATTTCTTCGACTTACAAATCAAAAAATTGTGTAAAACATACACTATGTGCTTACATAGGGGTGAGCGAAATATTTATGAGTGTTCATTAAAACATTTCACTTTCATATACGAAGCCACGCCTATATTCCAATGGTTTTACAGAATTTGTCTTTTATGCCGTAAAGGCCAATCGACCTGCAGCATATCACAAAGTTTATTTGTGGCGTAGATAGCCTGGACATGGGGAGGATAGAGAATGTGCATAGACGTAATTAGATTTCAGTGCTATATACATCTTAACTCAGTCTTAATCATTTTAGTTTATATAGTAGTCAATAATTTGTTTATTTATTATAAAAGTAAAACTTTCATTTCTACGTGTAATTAACACGACAGAATGCCTGTCGGTCTATTACAGAATACACGGGGGATGTTAGATTAGCGCTAGTGGCTACATACTATATATACATTACCGACTCCGATGGGTGAAATTTAAAAAAAAGTTAGTGTAAACGGTTTTATTGGAAACAATACTTACATACAATACTAATATGAAAATAAATAGGAGGACCTAAGTACTAGGTACAAGTCATCTCACTCCTCATCAATCTAGGGCGTTGATCAGACAAATAATAAAAGCGTTGGGCGCGTCAAATTTCTAATCATAGTCAACCGCTCATATCTTTATAAATAATATGTTCATATATGTATAAGGAGACCACTGAACCTAATAAGGTATGCTACGCCTCATGTTTATTTTTGTGTCTGATGAACGCCCTAGATTGATGAGAGTGTGATGACTAGTACTAGGACCTACCTAATTATTTTCTATCTTTAAGTATTATATTACTTAATGTAAATATTGTTTCCAATAAAATCGTTTAACTAACTTTTTTTTATTAATTTATTTGAATATCTCAATTATTTTTTTTACTAAAGCGGTTTCTTATTTCTATATGTCTTAGGTCTCTTTCTATTCTTGTATGTATTAT
Organism: Eurosta solidaginis; assembly: GCA_029619165.1. Lineage (NCBI taxonomy): Eukaryota > Metazoa > Arthropoda > Insecta > Diptera > Tephritidae > Eurosta > Eurosta solidaginis. Next base: position 23,084 of record JARSSU010036525.1, on the reverse strand, counting down.
GTGCTCAAATGTGAGCCAAATCGGACCCCAAATACAATTTTGTGACTATCTGGATTCTTTTCCACATAGCGGCGATTTTTTCATATGTCGCTTTCTATTCATGTATGTAATATGTGTTCCCAAATATGAGCCAAATCGGACCACAAATACGATTTTTTGAAATATTTCGATCCATGCGCCATCTATCGTAGTTTTTTTCTTATTATTGCGTTGTCATCGGGTTCTGAACTATATTCCAAGTTTCAACTCGTAGCTTATCGGAAAGTTACTTAAATTTCAATTACAAAATTATGTTTGCTACACAGAGTCAAGCTTAATAAAACCATATAAAAACTCAAGGGGTGGTTTACGATTGGTATCGAATAAGTATCGAGATGATTCTCAAAACAACTCCGAAAACTGGCCTGAAAGAAGAAAAAGATAAGAAAAGAAGAAAAGAAAATAAAAGGAAAAAAAGGAAGAGAAGAAAAGAAAAGATAAGATAAGAAAAGAAAGAAACGAAAAGAAAATCGAAAATGAATAGATTTTTTATCGAAAAGCTTTCGATATGATATCAAAATGTATCGATTGTTTACAGTATCGATATATTATCGAAAAGTTATACAAACAATTTATCAAAAATGTCTCGATTATTTATGGATTTGATATTTATTGATATGCTATCAAAAAGTTCTAGATTTGTTATCGAAAATTTATCCATTTATTTATTTATTTATTTGGATTAAAGTCGACACAGACCACAATGCGGTCGACTACTAAGATATATAAAACATAAAATTAATGTTAGAATTAAAAATATTTAAATTCAATCATACATAGGAAGAAAGTACAAAATATCAGGCCAGACGTGACAGTATTGAATTATGCAACTCGGAAAACGAACATTCAAAACTGATGCAGTATACAAGTTGTTGTAGTGCGAACACCAACTTCGCAGTGGATTATTTTTGGCAAATTTTGCCGGCAAAGTGGTAAATAAAAAGGCACAAAGTGCCTGGACGTTCTACCAGTAACAGCAAAATTTAGTCGACTAACAAGATCAGATGAGTCGATCTCGCCCATAATGAGCTTGTGAATGAACATTACCCCGAGTAAAGTTCTCGATTTTCTAAAGTTGGCAGATTTATAAGGAGAAGCCTATTTCTATATGGTGGCAAATGCACACTAGAATCCCAGTTAAGACCACGTAGTGCAAATATAATGATTGCTTCTGTACTGACTCAATACGCTTTATAAAGTTTTGATACCCTGGGCACCAGACACACGAACATACTCTAAGATTGGTCGTACCAACGATGTGTAGAGGGTCTTAGTCAGATACGGATCATTAAACTCCTTAGCCCATTGCTCACAAACCGAGTATACCCGTTGCTTTGCTTACCATTGATGAAATATGCGTATTAAAATCAGTTTAGGATCCAAAAGAACGCCTAGATCACTTACGACAGATATACGCTCCAAAGGCGTGCTGTTTAACGTATACGATGTCAAACTTGGCTTCACTCGGTGAAATGTCATTAGTTTGCACTTCGAAGCAATTCAAAACTAGTAAATTTGCAGTACACGACATTGAACTGAGTCCAAGTCTGCCTGAAGAAACTCCACACGGAAGACTCCGAAGGCAAGTATGAGTACAACGTTTAACATCATCCGCATACATAAGAGTTCGGGAATGTATGAGAGTTGTGGTAAGTCATTTATAAACAAGGTAAAAAGTAACGGACCCAAATGACTACCCTGAGGCACACCAGACGTTACATCAAACAACCTAGAAAGGCTGTTTTTAAACAAAACTTGTTGAGTCCGATTCGCGAGATAGCTTCGAGCCATGCAAGTAAATGCTTTGAATCCAAGTAAATCAAGTTTGTAAACTAAAAGCTCATGATTGACAGAGTCAAACGCTTTACTGAAGTCGGTATAGATCACATACGTTTGCCTATTGTTTAAAAATCCATCCATTACAAAAGAAGTAAACTCTAGCAAGTTGGTAGTAGTTGATCTACGCGGCACAAACCATGCTGACAGGGCGATAATAGGGAGCTACACATGTGTTGAAGTTGACATGTAATTATTCGCTCAAATGTTTTGGGAATAGCTGGAAGCTTAGCTATACCTCTATAGTTCTCGATACTAGACCTACTACCTTTTTTGTGTAAAGGTATAATAAATGATTTCTTCCAAATCAATGGAAAAATGGCAGATTCCACAGATAATTGGAATAATTTATGTATCGGCTCAGATAAGTTAACTGCACAGTATTTGAGTACACAACTAGGAACACCATCTGGACCCGGAGAAAAATCGGTTTCAAACCGAGAAGGCTCTGAATAACAGTAATCTTATCAATTACTGGATTGGGAATGCAATTAAAACTTTCCAAGTTGTAGGAGTGCTGACCTGGTTGAAAACGTTTAGATGAGTAGGTCGACCTGTTACCAGTTTGTTGTTGTTGTAGCAATGTTTCGCCCCACCTAATAGCTGCGACCGTTCACAAATTGTCATCAGTATCCTCAAACGGGAGTCCAAGGAAACTTACGGTTTCAACAAGGGTGGACCATAATGAAAGGGGTGTTAGAGGCGTTGGTTCCACATTACAATTAAAGAGATGGTTGGTGTCATGTGGGGACACATTGCAAGCGGGGCATACATTTTGTATGTCGGTGTTGATTCTGGATATGTAAGAGTTTAACCTGTTACAGTATCCAGAAACGAAGTTCAGCCAGAGTGACTCGCGTTTTCCCTGGTGAGTATGCGTTCCTCTTCCGCAAATTTTGGGTACTGTTCCCCGAGTACTGGATTCACCGGGCAATTCCCGGCATAAAGGTCCGACGCCTGTTTGTGGAGTTCACCAAGGACCTGATTATGTTTTTTTGCTTCATACGTCTGAGTTCTTAGGTGCCGTAATGCCTCAAAATGCTTACGGAGATGACTCCTTAAGTCCCTAGGCGGTGCTGGCTCATCAATCAGATGTCTGTTGGGATGCCAGGTTTCTGGGTATTCAACAGGAACTGTTTGGTTAGCATCTCATTTCTCTCCCTGATGGGGAGTATTCTCGCCTCATATGTAGATGGTGTTCTGGGGACATAAGAAGACAACCCCGTGGCGGTTCTGAGCGCAGTATTTTGGCAGGCCTATAGCTTCTTCCAGTGAGTAGTTTTTAGCACGCAAACGGCTGGCCAATTGCTTTGTATGTGGTAATGAGCGTTTCTTTGTCTTATCCCCAAGTACTGCCAGCAAGGGATTTGAGGATTTTATTACGGCTCTGGATTTTCGGAACAATTGCGGCTGCGTGCTCACCAAATGTAGATCCTGACCAAACGTCACACCCAAGATTTTGAGGTGTAGGACAGTCGGTAGCGTAGTGCCATCGACATGGATGTTCAAAATGGTCGACATTTGGGACGTCCAAGTTGTAAATAGGGTCGCGGATGATTAAGTCGGTGATAATGCCAAGTTTCGCGAGGCGAAAAACTGGAGAGATCAGGGAGGTAGCCGCTTATTCTGTTGCAAAGCTCATCGATCTTTGGGCCCGGGCCTGTGCAGTCATCGGCGTAAGAAACGATAGTAACTCCTTATGGTGGCGAAGGTAGTTTTGATATGTAAAAATTAAACAAAGTTGGGATAGGACACCACCCTGACGCACCCGTTGTTTAATTCTTCTTGGTTTTGATATTTCGTATCTGAATTGCACCGATGCCTGCCGACCACCCAGATAATTTGCGGTCCACCTTTTAAGACATGGGGGAACGGTAGACCTTTCCAAGTCTTGCAGTAACGCCCCATGGTTGACCGTATCAAAAGCTTTTTATAGGTCTAGCGCTACGAGTACTGTTCTATGGTGGGGCTTCTGATTTATACCACAATTTATCTGGGTGCTAATGGCATTTAGCGCGGTGGTGGGTGCTATGGAGTTTTCTAAAGCCATGCTGATGACAGGCTAGCTGCAAATTTGCTTTGAAGTGGGGGAGCAAAATGACTTCAAGCGTCTTGGATACTGGCGATAGGAGAGATATCGGGCGATATGACTCTCCTATGTTAGCTGGTTTCCCAGGCTTTAGTAGTGGGACCACCTTGGCCATTTTCCATTTTTCGGGTATGATTAAGGTGGAAAAGAGACAGGTTGAAGACATGTGCTAAATATTTGAAACCCTCTTTCCCTGGGCTTTTAAGCATCGCTATGGCTATGCCGTCTGCGCCCACTGCTTTGGATGGTTTAGCATGACCGATGTCATGCTCAACCTCTTTGGCGGTGATGGTAATTGGTGACGCGCTGAACTTATGTTTACGTGCGTGTGTGTTGGCCCTCCGTCTATTTTTGTCGACCGTAGAATGCATTATGTATTGTCGGCAGAAAGCATTCTCGCATTTTTTCGCATCCGACAGCACTTTGTCACCAAAGGCGATGGAAACTTTGTCATTGTGCCTAGACGGATTCGATAGGGACTTTACAGTGGACCAAAGTGATATGATATTGCACAGTGTGGTGTATGATAAACGCGAGGCCGCCTCCATTTCCACTCTCGCGATCTTTTCTGTGGACATTATACCCAGAACAGGTCTGCAATGCAGATCTTACTGTGAGTTTGGTCTCTTGAATCGCAGCAATGCGGATGTTGTGCCGCTTCATGAAATCGACTATCTCCGTGATCTTCCCAGTTAATCCATTACAGTTTAACTGCAGAATTCTGAAGTGCATAGGGGGAGACGTCATCACTCTGGGGGTAAGTGACGGTGACTACGCCTGGGTTGTGTTATGCCAGAACGCGATTGCTGTTGAGGCCCTGGGACTAGACGTCCTTGGGTAGGCAATGGGTACCCGGTGTATTTGGGTATGCGGCCTGGCACATGGCGCCATGAAACCCGTCGGGGGGTTGCCGTCGCGGAGACCAGAACATCTAGGAAAGTTGCACCGTCCATGGCAGGAGCTGCATTGGGCGGATGTCGCAAACGTATTTATTCTGTGCTGGCAAACGGTGCAACGGAAAGGTAGGGACTAAGAGTCTGTTTCCCTGACCTACATAATTGCTGTCGGAAAAGAGGAGGGGAAGAAGACTGGGCAGGGGCTTATGCTCGGCATTGCTCCCCACTCTACTAGGGAGATTGTGGGTATGAGTGGGAGCAGCGGTGTGAGTTGGTGGCGCCGTGGGGCCGTGAGCAACAGCGGGTACTTGTTATGGCTTGCTGAGCAGCGGGGCTTCTGGAAAGTGCTAAGGCGCAGACTACGGGACGTCCTAGGACGTGAACAGCAAGGAGCCACAAAGATTTATAGAAGTTACGTGGACGTCTGCCTTTGGGGGTCTAGCCCAGAACAACCTGTCCGATGCAACCATCCCTTGCACGAGACACACTGAACAGAGTATGACGGTCCTAAAAAGATTCTTTTCCGGCAGATGCAGAAAAACCATTTCTCAGGACCGGGGTCAGCAGACGGACCCGGATTGGGTTCCATACCTTCCCGGAGCAAGAGAATATGCAGCAGTCCCGCTGCAAGGAGCGCTGGGAGGATGACAATTTGTGGGAGGGACGCAACAAATTAAATGGGGTTACACTGAAATGGCAGTCCTTGGTCGGGAAAAATCCCGAGTCGCTCCAGTACATAGAACCGACGGCTTTGGGAAGCGTTACCATTACCAGTTTGTTATCAGCGTGTCTTTGAATTGTCATGAAAGCTATCCATTTATTATAGAAAAGTTGACGATTCATTATAGATTTTTTATGAAAAAGTAATCAATTGATAGCGAACAAGTTTCGATTTATCACCGATCTAACAAAAAACATTAGTTTTCAATACGCAGATCTGTATATTTACACATTGAACTTGACGAGTACTTGGTTGTCATGTCTTTTTTGCTTGCCTATCATCTCTCAAATGCTGGGTTCAAGCCCCGGCAAAGTGAACATTAAAATTCTTAAGAACAATAGTTTCTTAGCATTTTTTGTAAACACTTCGAGTGATTTTCTTACATAAAAAATTTTAAAGGAAATTTCAGCTAAATTGCAGATTTCATTCGGAGTAGACATAAAACTAATGGGTCCCGGCCAATTTCGTGAAAAAATTTATGTACCGTGTCGATAATTGGAAGACAAGGTTAGCCTTAATACCCCGCAGGTATATACGCCTTGTGTTTTGCATTTGGATCATTTTTAAAATCCGACCATTTTAACCTGCATGTGCTCGGCGGTCTTCAATTCAAATATAAATAAAAAGCTCCAAACCAGCAGGGCCCGAGATTTTTCACTGTCAATTCTAAGTCGATCAAGTGCATAAAATTATTCGGACTGTTATTTGCTGATCCCTGAGCTCTACTTAAAAAAATAAAATCATCACTCAGCAGGTAGTCTATATTTTTGGACACCACATAAAATTTATGGAAGATTTCATTTTATACATTTTTATACCTTTCATGAAAATGAAATGGTATATTAATTTCGTCACGAAACCCAAAATTGTAAGTCCTTAAAGGAAAATAGATAGACCCACCATTAAATATACCGACATAATCAGGTTGAAGAGCTGAGTTGATTTAGCCATGTCCGTCTGTCCGTCTGTCTGTTGTATGCAAACTAGTCCCTCAATTTTGAGATATCTTGATAAAATTGGTGAGCGGGTGTATTTGGGTGTCCGATTAGACATTTGTCGGAACCGGCCGGATCGGACCACTATAGCATATATCCTCCATACAACCGATTTTTCAGAAAAAGAGGATTTTTGTAATATCTTACTCAATTTAACAGATTGAGGCTTCACACTTCACCATATACTTTCGTATATTGCACATATTGTTGTCTGAAAAAATTGATGAGATCGGTCGTATAAATAGTATATATCCCCCACAACCGATTGTTCAGATAAGAAACTTTTCGTAATTACTGCCCTATTTTAAGAGCTAGAGGCTTCAAATTTCAACGAATGCTTACGTATATAGCATATATTGTTGTCTGAAAAAATCATACAGATCGGTGGTATATATAGTATATATATGGTGGTATATATAGTATATATATATAGTATATATATATTTTCGCAATTTTAGCCCCATTTTAACAGCTAGAAGCTTCAAATTTCACCGAACGCTTACGTATATGGCATATATTGTTGCCTGAAAAAATGATAGAGATCGGTTGTATATATAGTATATATCTCATACAACCGATTGTTCAGATAAGAAACTTTTCGCAATTCTACTCCATTTTAAAACAGCTATAAGCTTCAAATTTCACCGATTGCTTACGTATATAGTATATATGCTGTGTCAAAAAATTATAGAGATCGGTGGTATATATAATATATATATGATGGTATATATAGTATATATATATTTTATACGTGGTATATATTTGCGCAATTGCTTCCCCATTTTAACAGCTAGAAGCTTCAAATTTCACCAAATACTTACGTATATAGCATATATTGTTGTCTGAAGAAATCATAGAGATCGGTGGTACATATATTATATACCCCATATAAACTGTATTTTTTTGCCCCTTTTTTTACGGCTAGAAGCTTCAAAATTCATAACATTTCATCAAATAGTTACGTTTACGTCATATATTGTTTGAAATACGTGATTCGTAGTCATAGTTTTTACACGCAGACCACAAAAAACCTGAAACTTTGCATCCTCACACAAAGTACCTACCTGTTTTTTATTTTATATTTATCTTAAAAATCGTTTAGGTATGTAGATCTGTTCACTATATATTTCTTATCTTATACATCCGATTATTCGGAGATTACGAAAGGGATAAGATTATTGTTCAGCCCCCATTCATGAAAGGTATGAAGTCTTCGGCACAGCCGAAGACAGTCCCGTTCTTACTTGTTTGACTTCAAATTGTGGAAACGTAAGTTTTGACTAGGGTAGGCATCTTGTCGATGGTGTGGTGGCTTATCCGAACTCCATATCGCCACGCTATATATGTGTTCGAAAGCTATATGGCGTTCTATCTATGCAGTTCTGCCTCATAGCAGAGGCAGGATTTCGAATACCAAAAACTACGTCTGTTAATCGATTTGCAGCCAGAGCGTATATCTGGCTGTATTTCAACGCATGTGTTGATAAAAATGTGGAGAGAGGATGCAAAGAGTCACAAACTAGTGAACACCAGAGCGCTAAAATCGACGCGTCGCATTCGGATATGAAAATACAATTAGCGAAGATAAATGCAGAATGGTACGGAGCAGAGCGAGTAAGAGACCACTACCACAGTACAGTGAAACATTACGAGTCGCCCCAGCCGCTGGAGGAGTGTGAGAGCGCCTGGCATGGCCTGTGCGGTGGTAGGTCCAGGCTTAAGGCAGGTAAATAGTTTTGCTGCGAGGAACACTTGGTACAGCAACCAGTTATAAGGAGGAAAGAGACTTCAGACTTACTACAAACTAAACAACGTTGTCACATTGAGAATTGTCTGAGTTAACTCGAGTTCAACTGCACGATGGGCGCTTTAATCGAGATGAGTAGTCAAATATATCTAAATATGAAAATACAATAGCGAAGATAAAATGCAGAATGGCACGGAGCAGAGCGAGTAAGAGACCACTCCCACAGTAGAGTGAAACATTACGAGGTCGCCCCAGCCGCTGGAGAGTGTGAGCGCCTGGCATGGCCTGTGCGGTGGTAGGTCCAGGCTTAAGGCAGTTAAATAGTTTTGCTGCGAGGAACACTCGGTACAGCAACCAGTATAAGGAGGAAGAACTTCAGACTTACTACAAACTTAAACAACGTTGTCCACATTGAGAATTGTCTGAGTTAATTCGAGTTAAACTGCATGATGGGCGCTTTAATCGAGATGAGTAGTCAAATATAATCTAAATAGCTTTCCTTAAGTATTAGTAATAAGTATTCGATTACTTAAATGTTTCCCTGGCACATGCCATTTTTTTACCTCACGCTTTATTTTCCCCTTTCGTCTCAGTGTTCTGAACTTTGTGTGAAAATTCGGGATTGTAGCTCAATGAAAAAGCTTTAAAAAACTGATTGCAAAAGCACCAAAAACTCTTCCGCGCAACTTTTGAAATACCTCGATCCATGCGCCCCCCGGCGGAACTCTTTGGGAGAGGTTTCGCACTCCTTTTGGCAGCTGAAACACGTTTAATATTTCAAGTCTCTAAATTGCAAGGAAATTACATAAGAACCAATCGAATGTTTCGAAATTTCATAGGTCATCAAAGGTATGCAGGTATGTAGGTCTATACGAAGGCTTTTAAGTGGTAATCGGAAGATTTCCTCGTTTGGTACGAAATTTCTAAATATCACTACCGGGCGCCAACTGTCGGTATTTCTTTCGTAACTGAATACATTGTAAATGGGTTATCAACTACATATGTGGTATTAAGAGTGTAGGTCACTGGGAAGTCTCTCAAAGATTGATCATAAGATTCCATTCGATCCGTAAAATTTTTCTCAATAACTCGAAACTTTCTCACACGTGTTATATTGCAACTGACCTGTGAACCGAGCTTTAAATTTGTAAAGCTTACCGATACCAGGATTCCAAATCTCGTAAACATTTTCTTATTATCTCGAGCCACGCGCCACCTAATGCGATATTTAAACTCAGCTGAGCAGAGCTCACAGAGTATATTAATTTTGTTCGCAGAACGGCATAAACTAATAGATATAGATATAGACTTCTATATATCAAAATGATCTGGGCGAAAAAAGAAATTCATTTAGCCATGTCCGTCCGTCCCTCTGCCCGTAAACACGATAACTTAAGTAAATTTTGAGTTATCTTAATGAAATTAGGTATGTAAGTTCCTGGGTAATCCTCTCAGATCGCTATTCAAAATGAATGAAATCGGATTATAACTACGCCCTCTTTTTCGATATCGAAAATTTCGAAAAACCGAAAAAGTGCGATAATTCATTAGCAAAGACGGATAAAGCGATGAAACTTCGTAAGTGGGTTGACCTTATGACGCAGAATAGAAAATTAGCAAAGTCTTAGACAATAGGCGTGACACCGCCCACTTTTAAAAGAAGGTAATTTAAAAGTTTTGCAAGCTATAATTTGGCAGCTGAGTATGTAATGTTCGGTTACACCCGAACTTAGCCTTCCTTACTTGCTTTTTTTTGCACTTTCTCGGTGCCCCAAACTATGTAATGATAATTAACTTATAGCTCTCCATTCAAATTTAAAAACTTACACTTATATATTCTCATCTTAGACACTACTTACTTATCTAGTCAAACTTACAAGCATCAAATAAATGTAGGTGGATAAGTATCAAAAGTTTTATTTCAAATTTTAATTAACAACAGGGTAAAGGTATGTATGCCAAAGTTAGTTTAAGAGACTAATGAAATTCTTCTGATTTTAAAAGTAATTGAGACGACATGCAAACCAAAAAATGTTTGCGCTAATTGAATGAGACACTTTAAACTATGGTTATAGTACATACTTCAATTGGATAAATGTAGCCGCAGCAAGGAGCAACTTTATGACTACCAAATTATGAGTTTCATTGCCAGTAGTAAAGTAAATACAAGCTTGATAAGTGGACCCTGGAAGCTATTAAATATTTTATAGGAAAATGAATGAATGCATGTACGTATAAACATATCTGAGCATTAAATTACCAATGTCGTGTACTCAAATCACTGAATGTGTGAATTTATATTCACCACCGTGTTACATTGTAACGTCCCATATACCTCAAGCAAAATCGAAACGCGACCGACATTAAAAGTAGAATGAAGAAGTTTTTACATGCTCGTATATTTTTATGATTCAGACGTGATTATTATCATAATTGAAACTATATGTATATGTATATCAACTTTTGTACTTATGCACATTAAGTAGTCATGTTTCATGTAAATCTGACTATTTGGATAATCTGATGTATGAAAGCGCTACTTTTGCGAATACCGAGCTTTTTGCATGAAATAACGCATATATGTAAATACCTGGTTGCTCTTACCTATTGAGTTTTGTAAGTATTTACTTTAAATAAAATCATGCTTACTATTTCAGTTTTGTCACAATTTTCATCTGATTTTTTAATACACAAGACAATGAAGATTGAAAGTGACCTTTCTCAAAATGATATGGCACCATCTGATTTTTTTTGACATGATATCACATCATATGATCTAATCAAATTTTACTTAATAACATTGTGACTGAATAAACAAGTTGAATACACCTTCCATGTGAAGATCTCAAGTTATAGGTCTAGTCGAGTATACAAAAACTGTAATTTCAGATTTCCGAATTCACCCAATTAACATCTGAATTAGGAGCTGATTCTATCGCTTTCATTGGTTGAGGCATATATTGGCTTATATTCCCTAAGATGCGCTCTTAATATGATGTTTTTAGTAAACTGCCACATTTTTAAAAAGATGAACGCGTCCAACAAAAATGCGATCGTGAAAAGTACTACACATATTTCGAATCACAAATTCTCTGCTCTTGAATTTCCAGTTTCTGTTATTCGAACCGATTTAAAGAATTTTTGCTTTAGTTCGCATTTTTGCGTGCATCAGCTCGAAGTACAAAGACTAAAGGAATGTTGCCGCTCGCTTTGAAGTTATCATAAAAAGGAGTGTAACTTAGCAGCACAGAAGATACAATAGCATATATATGAGAAGGCTTGCACAAATATTCGCCAGCCGAAAGTGTTATCAGTATGCTATGCTGTGAAATGGCTACACTAGTCTCGTGGTGACACACACACCAACGAAAATAAAAGTATAATGTCAATAATAAAAATAAATTCGAACATTGGAACATAAGCATCGGCGCAACTGCAGGGGATAGGGTTGTTTTTTGTATAAATAATTTTTTAAGCAAACGATGTCAAGGCTAATCGCAAATAGAACAATTGACGGTATGACCACCTAAAATGGACATAAGGTCAATTAGTCTTATGACCACTTCAAAAGGTCATTTCAAATGGTCAAAAGATCAATCGCCGAATTTTTTATTCCACAACCTCAATAAAGTTTCTGCTCATCTGAATTGGTCTTATTGTAACTTGGCGTTTTGACCGTTGGCATTATGTCATCCCTTCGTTTATTCACTACTTACTACAAAGCGTAGTACAACTTTACACTTTAATGTTTGAGTCTGAGATCACAGAGTCCACCAGACCTTACTGCTTTTACATGAACTAAATTTGTAGTCTACAATTGCTTCAGCAGAGTGTGGCAACCCTAAACTATTTGAGGTGAGTGTCACCAGAGCCTCGGATGTTAATGAAACCGGATTCGCCAGTGAAAATTGGTTGGAGAGCTATATATTGCGCTGGTAACCCCTTTAAAAGGTTGCGCTACACAACCCCTTGAACCAATTTGGTATTTTAGTCACCTCTTACGACAGGCATACCTACCGCGGGTACATTCTAAGCCCCCTCACCCGCTGGGGTCGCCAGCCGCCATGAAAAGCTCCTCAGAGAAAGTTCATTTGCTTGAAAGTTCCGCAATCGGCATAAAAGATGCAGGTCCCATGTCGCCAGTTTATGGGAAGAACTATAAAGTAGTAGTAGTAGTTATAATACGCTATGTATTTGTTTACTGTATTTGTTTAAGACTAGCATTCCCGTCAGACGCTGTCCTGCCGTAAATTTGAAAAAAGGACCTCTTTTCCCCTGTCACTCTATATCATTGAATATTTTTTCTTCTTATTTCTGTAATTCTTTTATTCTCTTTATTTTCGCTCACTTCTCATTCTAATTCTCCCTCTGATTCTTGAACCCACTCCCGATTCCACTATTCCACATTGAACTGAAGACACCTTTTATCCTTAAGTCGTGATGTACCTACATATTCTATGCCCAAAATGAAAGGTATCCAATAACATATATATTTACGGTGGCTTTGTATATCTTTTCCCTATTTTGAATATCAAAATGATACTGGTATTGTTTTCGTCTTGTCTTGTTTACTTACAGCTCACAATTTAAAGATGCCTCTCATGTGACTCTATCGCTGTTTTATTTCTAGAATGCAAAAACTTTGTCACCATACCTCTGAATTGAACAGTAACCATTACTTTTCACTTTGGTATTTGCTTACCGTTAGATACAACAACGTATTTTTTTGACAACGTGCGAACTAGTAAAATGGCAACAAATGAACTGGAAATGACGTCGACAACAATGAAAACAACAAATACGACAAGATATTTAGCACTCGTTCATTCAGCAGCCAATTGCTTTAGTAAATATGTTGCAAACAGTTGCTTATGGCTTTATCTTTTCCTGCATTGCAAAGGGTGTATCGATTTGGCAGAATCAGCATTTTTTCTTCGGAACAAAGGAAAGAATAGGAAATGGTAAATAGAAAAGCTAAACACTTGTAATCAAAATTAACAAACTAACTTATTTCTTCCTAAAAAATATCATCTTCTACGAGCCTTGCAAAATGGGAAGATTTTTCAGGAATAATTTTAAAGAAACCACCTCTGCTTTAGGCTCTAAAAGAAATTACTACTACAGTATTTCAGAAACGGACGAACTTTTTGCGGAAAGATCAAACAAAATTAAAAAAAAAGCTCATAGTTTTTCAGATCGACTTGGAATTTTCGTTCAGCATAACTTGAATTTATCCCGCCATTCTTGCTGTTTAGGCAAGTTTTTCTAATGCCAATTTAAGTTGAAGTAAAATTGAGCTAAGGTTAGGTTAGGTTGAACTGGCCGGTCCATGAGGACCTCACATAGACTGATTGAGTCCGTAGTGTTACCAGAAGTTTGTTTTAACGACCAAACTGAAAAACCATGACCTATGTTGTAAAATAACTCCGTCCCCTTGGTATATGCAAGAAGCTTCCTAGGACTTAAGCCACTTGCGGCTTCTAGATCTGACAGCTGTATCACTCCTAATAGCTGGAGTCTTAGCCTGGTAAGTGCAGGGCACGAGCACAGAACGTGCTCGATCGTTTCCTCCTCCAACCCGCACTTCCAACATCTGCTATCACTGACAAAGCCTAATTTAAAGGCATGTGACGCCAGAAGGCAGCGTCCAGTCAGAATACCTGTCATGAGTCTACAGTCCTCTCTTTTTAATGATAGAAGCAACTGTGTTATTCTAAGGTTATAAGACCTACACATAATCTTCAACACTTTTCAGCCCCGCGCTTGAACCCACGCCTTTCCCACTTGGTCGATCATGTGCACCTCTCGCCTTCGCTTAATCTCGCCCAATCTAATTGGGACGTCTACGGAGCAAGCTTCACGGGATGCGCCCTTTTTAGCTAGTTCGTCCGCTTTTTCATATTCCCATATGCCCTGGGGCTCAATATAGATGTATGCTTCTCCCCGTCCCGTTTTTCTCCAGAGACTGCTTACACTCTAACACGCATTTAAATGCTGTGCTATGTGAGATAATTGCCTTAATTGCTGCTTGACTGTCAATATAAAAGTAAACACGGTTGCAGCTTAAGCTATTCTCTTCCAGGGTTTCTACTGCTTTGTTTACGGCTAATATTTCCGCTTGGAAAATGCTACAGTAATCCGGCAGCCTGTAGGATCTGCTTATTTCCGGATCAGCGCAGTATACTGCAGACCCTACTCCTTCCAATACTTTGGAACCATCGGTGTACACATGTATCGCCTCGAAAAAGTTGAGCTTAGTATAATACTTTCCACTTTGCCCATTTATTTAAAACAAGTTTATAATCGCGTTCCAGTCTGTATGAAAAAATTAAAACATAAAACAATTGCGATACACCTCAATACGATCCTGAAAACAGATTGGAGACAGCCTAGAAAATAATCTTGAAACAATTCCGAATGGTTTCCGAAACTATAGCGCGCACAAGTTTTTACATAAAGACGCACAAATCTATAGAGGAAAGGACATACAGGATTTTTTAATACGTCGAAACCCAATATTAACACTTTTTACTATATGGTCTTTAAATGTTCTGAAAATAGTACCAAAAATAATTTGAAAATATCCGGCGAAATTTCAAAAAAATTCCGCTGTTATCCTTTCGATATGATTCTCGAATAGCTTCGATAGGTCAAAAAAATCGCGAGATAATCCAAATCCAAATATAGTTTAGAAACTATACGCACAAGTTTCTAACGAAGAAACTGATCTGAAACAGTCCCGAGAAGATCTGAATTACCATCGCCATACGATTGAAAAAAAGTCAAACAATTTTGAAGCAGTCTCGAAAAGGTCCCAAAAAAAAACGTTGAAGGGATATACAAATTATTATTTGGTTTTTATATATAGCAACATCACAAAATGCGGTTTTGATACCAATAAAAAAAAGTAAAATTTAAAAAAACCATACTTTCGATATCAAGCCAATTGTCTTGAACTATTTGCCATTTCCTTAGAAAAGTTGTACTTTCCTGTCGTTTGCGCCATAACTCAAATGAACTAAGCTCTGAAAGAAATTAAATATTTCGATGTGATACTACTTACAGCTTTAAGTACAAATCAGTGATGCCGCCGCGATTGCTGAAAAAAGTAACAGACAGCAAAGATTTAGCTTTTCGCCATCAGAGGTTTTCCAGAAAATGGGAAATAAAATTAGATAATAATACATATTGTAACGAATTTTGGGAAATTCTTGATAATTATTTACCTCCTGTTAACGTTCGAATCGATGAACTGTTGAATAAGTAACTCGAATATTCAGTATGGCCTTTATTTATACTAATTCGGCAGTAGTACTTCACAATTCCAACACCCGCGTACTTCGCTAAAGCGCGTTTAAATCACACTGACCAATAATTGCTCAGCTTGCGCTGCTTTCGTACTCTCTGTTGCCTCGTTTGCATATTTCTCCCTAAGTTCTAGACTTTTCACGAACATGCCTTCTGGAACAGTTGTATCTCATATTTGGTGATTTAGTTATATGCCACATATACCACGTGAGGAACAACTTCTACTCTTAGATGACGGTAATGTTATGTGTGTGTGAAATAATCTTTTGCTTCAATCTTTTGGTTATGTATATGTGTGGCTGCTTGATTTGATGTGTTCACCTACATAAGTGTGACTGCTTGCTTTATTGTTGTTGTGCATTTATTTAGTAGCAGCATAGTGATGTATAAAACTGCTAATATTCACCACAATATTGTAATTCAGAATATATGAGTCTGGCTCGCTAGTATATCCCCTGACATATTTTAGTTAATAATAACTTGGTAACATTAGTAATACATCATGAATTCAACTGTCAAGGGGGATCTTCTGATCAAGTTTGTATAAGATATTAGAGGGGAATATTGTTTACTTTCCGATTCTCAACGACAAATCAGACAGAACAGGTGGAAATTACAAAAATTTTTTAGGGATGGAAACACATTTAAAAGTATTATGATCACTTCCAACTGTGACTGTGAAACTTTTCATCAAACATGAAACCCATTTCTGTGCTGCATAGTCAGTAAAGGTTAACTTAATAATGGATAACACCTCTCCCTTTTATGTTCGGCTTTCCCTGGGAATTTTCAACTGCAGTTAAAGCTGAGACAGTTTACTTTGTCGCATCAGTTGAATTTTTCTGTTCATCATAATTTTAAAGGCCAAGTTGATTTTTGTAGTTTTATTCGATCCTAAAAGTAATGCTAACCCGCATTGGTCCTGTGTATCTCCTTTTGCATTGCCGTTCTGCATTGATATTCTGACAAAAAACCATTTCTGTAATTGCTCTCATAGCATGGTATTTATTTTTGTACTAGTATTTTTCCAAAGCGGGTAGAAGTTTTACCCTCTTCTGACCGTTGAAAATATATCTCTATCGTTTTAAGCAGCATACATCTTCTATCTTTTTTCGTTTACTTTACCTTGAGATTCTACCATGAGTTAAGCCTACAAAGTTCAGAAAAAAATAATATTTTTTCTGAAATAAATTTTTAGTTTTCTACATTTCGTTTGGGCGTTTCTCATATAAAATTGCATTTTTTCATACACAGAATTTGCCTTTTATAAAAAAAAATATCACTGATCACTTATTTGAGCACCCTCTATTTTCCTCATACATATATGTATATCGCTCTCAGGTGCAAGCTGTGAAAGAATGTGGAAATTACTATGCATGTGTTGTAATCGAAAATAAATTCGAAAATAATTTTTCTTGGCTTTATGTTGGATAAGAAAACATTTGTGAAGGCAACAAGGCATGTTATATCCCACAGCATAGTTCAGCAAAGTAGCTTAAATATTTATTCAGAATTTAGTTTGAATTTACAAAACAAAACATTGCGTGATTCATCTGCTGATAGATATAAATAAAAAAGGTCTTTAGGCGATCCAAGAATTTATTTTTATAGTTTTAGAAAAAAAAACAAAAAAAAAGATTTGAAAGTGATTAATGCCATGTGAACTTCTTATGCTTAAACTTGTATTGTTGTAAGGCCCCGCATTGGACCAGGCCTAAGCTAGGAGGTGTAGCCCTTTGTATCAAATATCTATGAATAATTCTAGCATGCATGCCGGGATATGCGTGGGGTCTATCGCTCTCTGTCATTGGATAGCTACAGCGGTTGTAAAGCCTATTCTATACTATGGAGTCCTTTTCGGTATACGGCCACTCATAAATGAACGTACCTCAAAAAACTTAAAGGGAATGTGTAGGTTATCAATATTATGCATAACGCTAGCACTGAAAATAATCCCGATGGCTGCACTGCATGCCATTCCGCATATGCCACCTATCGACCTGGTGGCGAAGAACTTTGCGATAATAACTGCAAAGAGACTTAATGCCTCGGGGAAGCTTGAACGCAGACCATAACATTAAAGCAGTAGAGCTTATTCAAATATCTAACGAACAGATAACCTTGTTCCCTAACTGCACTTTTATGGGTCTCTAAGAGCCAAAATACTGGTGGAAGGTTGGCGCAAGAGTACTCAAAAAGCAAATGAGGCGGCACATGTGTATATAAATGATTTCAAAGTAATAAAAGGGGTGGGGTCTGCGGTATACTGTGCAGATTCGGATATAAACAAGTGGTACTAGCTGTTAGATGACCGTAATTTTTTTCAGGCGAATGTAGCCATGAAAGTATGTTAGAGTGTAATCAATCCGTGGACCGAATAGGGGTACATCTCTATTGGATCCCTGGGCATATGGGAATATATGAAAATGAAAAAGGGGATGAGATAGCTAAACTGTTCGCATCGCTCGAAGCTGTACCCTTGGACATTGCAGTAAGATTTGGCAAGATCAGAGGAAGGCGAGAGCTACACATGGTCGACCAAGCAGGGAAGAAGTGGAACCAAGCGTGGTGCTGTTAAGTTTCGAAGATCAAGTGCGGATCTTACAACCTAATATTAACTAAGTTGCGTTATTGTTTGAAAAGGGTGGACTGTAGGCTAATGATAAGTGACTGGATACTGCTTTCTGGCGTCATATGATTTTAAATTAAACCTTGTCAGTGATTGCGAACTAGTTTAATTAAAAGATTTGGATGGGGAAGTAAACATTGGGAGCACGTTTTGTGCTCATGCCCTGCGTTCGCAAGGCTAAGGCTCTAGCTACAAGAAGTGTTACAGCTATCAGATCTAGAAGCAGCAACTGGCATAAGTCCTAGAAAGCTTCAAGTATTTGCCAATAGGACGCAAATGCATAGAAAATGGTTTCTGATATGGTTCTTGCAGTTTGGTCGCTGAGCCAACATCTGGCAGTAATATGGACTCATTTATTCTATGCATGTGAGATTCTCACGGAGCAGCGAATTCAACCTTATCTAACTAGTATTGTTACACAGTTTTATCACTTTCTTAGCAAATTAGTATGTTCCTACGAGATTAAGGTTGAACTTGTTTTCCTTCGATGTCGTACCATACCACGTCACCACACCACGGCGGCCACAACCAAAGTCCTCTAATGATTGTTGGGCATTTGGAGAACTAGTTTTTTATTATTTACTCCATACCTCACATTCCCACTAACTTCAAGAAACATTTTATGCGTGGCTCACCTGCAACAGTTATTCTTAGTTGCTTACGTACCTCAAATCACAGGACGGCAACTCTTCATGCTTCACGCCAGCTTCCTTTTTCGGACTCCATTTCAATGCCATAAATATAAAAGTTTTCGATTTGAAACAATAAAATTATGAAGTAAAAGTACGAAAATAATAAGAGCTATAAAATATCGCAGCATTTAGCCATATAAACTTTCAAGAGAACACCCACATACACACAGGGCCGAATTATATGTCTTGCATTCAGCAGTCACACTTGCTGCTACCAACATTCAAGCTACGACCAAAGTACACAAAGATAAAGTAACAAACTGGAATTATTTTTAACTCCAAGGAATGAAACTACGTTAAAAGCAATGCAGACGAATTCCGTCCAGATACGAGAATTTAAACTTAAATTAGCGTAAATGGGCGTATGCCGATATACATACGTATATACGCATGGTAAAAATATTTTAGTAAATAGCAAAAGCAACAAAAACAAATTTTAAATATCAACAAAATTTATGTTTTGCAAAAACTTTTCGAGTACACCCAGGGGCCTTTTTAGCGATTGTGAGCTTAGCTTGCACTGGCAAGCAAATGCGCTGCGAATTAGACGCCAGTTGGGTGATTAGAACGCAGAGCAATCGTTAGGTAGCGGAGGGTGATGTAAAAAAAAACACTGACACATTATATATCATCCGCTGGTGGACTTTGATCTAAGAACGTAAACTTTTATGAATGTTCATTTTTGTGTTATTTTGTTTTTGTAATTGTTAGTTAGATTTTCATGTCGACTTAAGTTCATAGCTTTCTTTACCTCTGCACTGTGGTTAATTTATGGCTAGAGCATTGACAACTATGGGCTCTTCATTAAATTAAAATTGACAAGGCTCTTCCATTAATAAATTATGCAATGCTAAATATGGCTTAGTGATAAATCAATATTGAAGTGATATTTATACAAAATACTAGCTTATACCTGTGGGTTTTCACTCCATGTTGGTATAAAAAATATGGAAAATAAATAAAACACCTTTAAAACACTTCTTGTTTCACATTTATAAGCGATTTTGTATATATATTTATTATTTGTGTTAACATTTTCTGATGAATAGTTAAATACTGTAATTATCTAAAAAAATTAAATAATGTAATTATATAATTTTTTTAAATTTAATGAAACCAAATTCTGGACTGTATCCGACCAGAAAAGGAAAATATCTAAGAAAATTCCAGATATATATATATATATATTGTGACGAATATTGAGTTGTCGATATCTAGCGAGCAATAGCAGTATTATTTTCAAATTTAGTTTCATTTGAGCTATCAATCAGTTTGGTTATTAAGCAAGCTATTCGTTGCACAGTTTGAGTGTTATTGTGAAGTACTTTAATAAAGTCCATTTTGCATTATTACTAATTGGAGTTATTTATTCAACAGTTTAGTGATTCGAACTTAGCAGAGGATTTCAAATAAGAGGATTTGCAAGTAAATTCGTTACAATATAAAGCAAATAATTTTCGTAGGTATTTTGTATGGAACGAATAAAGTAACATTAGTTACTATGCTTATAACTGAAGAGCGCCTAGACTGATGTGGATGATTCACACCAAATGTTAATGATTATGACCATTATCACCAAAAGAATGAATTAGATAAAAAAAAACTATCATAAATTAGCGAACATACTAAAGGGAGAGTAAAAAGATGATTTCAATTTGTTTTTGTATAGCTAAATGGTTAGCGCAGCATGCCTAAAGCGTACTGATGATGAAGGTTTAGCACCCTTCGAAATGGATCTATCTGCGCAGCTATGGCAGGTTGTCTGAAAAATTTTCTACTTACTATTCCAAAAACAAAATACAATTTTTCAAATTTAGAAAAATTAAAAAATAACAATAATTATCATTAGAAAAAAATTATTGTTCTGGCCTTGAGCTCGAATCGAAACTTGGTTTCAGTTTCTGTTGACAATGAATGGCAAGTGTGCAAATAGTAGGCAATTCTTGCGGTATGACATTAGAGTTTAGCGAATCCAAGTCTCAATTCTCCTAGCTTTCATCATGACAATCAGTAAATCATACAACCAATCGTTGAGTGTGGTCTGAATATGGGAAATTAATGTTTTTCACACGGTCAACTATATTTCTCATGTTCTTATGTCGGAAAAAAATTTACTTTGATAGTTTTAAGAACTAAGAAATGAGTGAAAAATATCGTTTACAACATGCATATTGCTTCATTATGAAAAAAATGACAAAATCGACACGGCCGCAACCCTACACTGAAATTACCTTGAACGTTGGCATATAGTTGTCTCTTACTATATTGGTAGCCTCAAACGAAGTCATTCGGAAACTTGAATTGTATATTTGTATATTGGCTAGAAAATGTACTTGATTCCGCTGCTGAACCAGAAATTAGTATTGCTAATGATTCTGGTGGGCATTGCAATTCCTCTAGCCAAACTTTTCCTGAGGTGCAACATATTCCAGGCGTTTCGCTTTTAATTTTAGTGGCACAGCAAAATGGAAATACATTGTTCATAATGCCAATTACCACAAATTTATGCAAACTATAATCGAGATATCGTTGTTATATTGAAATACGGCTCCACTCAAAAGAATATTAATGTTGCGTCGACCTGGACGTGACCTGGCATATCGTTCCCTGTCAATCGCATTGTGATGTACCCGTTGTTCGTCTGATCGACGTTCTCTTTCGTTGGATCTATTTTGTGTTCTCCGCGACCGTCGTCCAATAGTACTACTTGTCCTGGAAGGTATTTTGTAATCCGCTTCACTTTTCACGAAACTAACAGCACAAAACTTTAAAAAAAAGATTGGTCAAATAAATGCTCTTGTTATCACACCCACTTGTCACTAAAAGAAACTCGTCTGTTAGCAGCACAAACACTTTAAGAGTGACCTCGTAAATAAATATATTTTTTTATCACACAACTTTTCCTAAAATAAACACGTTAGTAGAAGCAGGAAAACTTTAAAGGTCCTGCCCCCCCCCCCCCCCCCCCCTCACGTCAAAAGGTGATTTCGTGCAAATAAAATCTTTATTTACTATTGCCCCATAAAAATAAAGCGCGCCTGCTATATACCAACAGAACATTTAGTAGTCAGTTTTAAATACATACGGAGTATGGCTAGTAGCTATACTATAATGTAAGTATGCTAGTGTCTCGCAGGAATGAGCGCTGTTGTACTTACATCTGATAATGCCGGACAGCGCAAGCGATACCTAGTTCTAGTCCAACAGTATAGATAGAGAACCGCCACAATTAGAACCTTATCTTATGTCACATAACACACTACACAACTCAGTGGAACAACAACGAACTCTTGAAATGTGCACCTCATGAGATTTATTACCTATTATATGATGGTAAATTATAGTCCATTAAGGTTGAGTGCGGTAGCCGAAAAATGTCAGCCTGAATTATCTGATTTTCGTGCCAGAACGTATGTAAGAGATATTACGGCCAGCAATAAACAGAAAGCGCCCGAAATAAGGTACGAAGGAATTAAAGATATGACTACTAATTGTGATCGGTTTATGTCAGCAAGGAAAAGTGCGATAGCTTATGTAAGTGGATGACGGACATACAGACTTAAAACCATTCACTTATAACTAGCAAATCCCGCTACCAATATTCTCAACGTTTAGCTCGTAGTCAGGATTAATCTATATAATCACTCGCTAGATAGAGTTTGAGTCTATGAAAGATGTCGTTTGTCAAAGCGGCCTTCCCATGCGGTAGGTGACACGCTACGCTTTCAATTTGACTGCATCGAAAAGGGATACTATATAAGTCATGAATAATATACTTAACCTTTATATCAACGCTACTACCAAATTTCAGTAGCATTCCAATCAATAGGAATTGTAGGCAGTTAATACTTACCAATAGATATTCGAGTGATGAATAATACCCATTGATTTGTAGTGAGAATGACACACGCCCCCTTTTCAACCGTCAACCCCGTTAAACAAAAAGTACATAAAAAAATTAAACCATGCTTTAGTGCCAATATCGTATTACTGCACACTGCTAACACGCTGCTACATGTTTTGGTTTAAAATCACTTTGTTCTACGTTATTGAGCCACGTATTATCAGTCGTTGCATCGCGACGTCACTTAGAATCCCAAGATTAGAGTAATAATATAATGCATAGTGTAAA
>JARSSU010036524.1:0-50042 GCA_029619165.1 Eurosta solidaginis | reverse complement strand
TCACTTTTAAAAATGTTTCGATGTCATATTTTTGAATTTACCTAAGGGTATTTCCAGAAAACTTTCCTTCAGATGAGAGCCAGGGCTTCTGTATCAGCACCACATCAAACAAACACTCCTTAAGAGTCAGGAGAATCTCATTCGATGCCACTTTACTATGCTGGCGATTTAACTCAAAATTCGAGCGTCATTGAGCCATTTTGTGTCTCTCCAAATTCTTCGCAATGGATTTTTGCCCATGATTTCAGGTTCTGAAGGTCCGTTTCTACCTCCTCGGCTGTTAGCGTCTTATGGTTATTTGTAAGACTCGCAGCATCTTTGAGCTGTTTGTCCACTACCAGAACCTCCACCCCTACGACTATACCGGCGTAATTTGACGCTACTTTCAGGTTTTTCGAGATCCCTTTTTACCTCCTCTGCTTTTAACGTATTGTGGTTATTGTCGTTACGACTTCTCTTTCCAAGGCGCACATAAATACTGCCAGTGCCCCAAGATATTCCTTCCACCTGTGAGTGCAGCACATCCTCCGACTCCTTATTAAGTTGGAGTATGCAGTGCTGGCCCCCCTTCGTGGGTCTTTGATACATGAAGCACCTTTCAATCCCGTTTTGGTACTATGTTCAGGTTTTGACGCTGCAGTATGTACAGCGTAACCTCCGACTTCACCACACATGGTATCCAAACCTTGGCCTTTGATATCGCGTGGATCAGTGCTCCATCCACCACTTTTTGCACCTGCTTATATTTAAAGTCAGAAGCAACACTCTGCATCCATTCAATTTACTTGGTTCATTATGCATCACTTCAATAATCTGGTCCCCCTGTAAGGATCACCACTTTTCGGTAGAAGTCTGCTTATTAGGGTTGCTGTAATCTACTAAGGCCACAATCAGAGACTTCTTCGCAACTTCGTTCATCTTCTTGTCGAAGTTTCAGCGTTAGCTCCCTGTAGTATCAACGAGTACGCTGGAGTCTGATCGTTACCTCCCTTTAGCTTTACTTTGTATGTCTTTTTATTTCCCTCCTCCTTCTGCATTGCAGTTTTTTAGAGAAATGGCTTTTCAATACCTAGATTTCCCTCTTCGCCCTGCTTTGCAGATTTAGAGGTGTGCTTACTGTCCTTTCGGCTAGCTTACCTCCTGTTTTTCGGATAAGGACGTTGCACTCCCACTTCTGCCTCGTAGAAGCAGGCCTTTCGGGGTCAGCCGATCGCTCTCGCTTCCCTCTCGGGGCTTATTTCTCCTCAATTCCCACTCTCGTTTTCGTTCCAACGTTAGTTCTTTGTTCGCTCTTTTACCGAGCGCACTGACAATCATTGCTATACGCTTCCGAATCATCGCTGATAGTGATTTCCTCTTCTTCGGTTTGCATCACCTTTTCTTTCTCATATTTCCTTAGCGGTGAAGTTATTGAACACATCTTGGTCGAAAACAACCTGCCCGACAAGGCAGTTCAATGTTAAATGTGGTGATTCCGCCACAGTGGCGCCGCTTGCTGTGCTTACTTACTTACTTAACTGGCGCTTAACCGTCTAAACGGTTATGGCCGTCCAACAAGGCGCGCCAGTCGCTCCTTCGCTCCCCAACCGGCGCCAATTGGTCACACCAAGGGAGTTTAAATCGTTTTCCACCTGGTCCTTCCAACGGAGTGGGGGCGCCCTCCACCTCTGCTTCCATAGGCGGGTTCCGATAGAAATACTTTCTTGGCCGGAGCATCATCTTTCATTCGCATAACATGGCCTAGCCAGCGCAGCCGCTGCGTTTTAATTCGCTGGACTATGTTGATGTCTGCGTACAGCTCGTACAGCTCATCATTAAATCTTCTTCGGTACTCGCCATCGCCACGCGTAGAGGTCCATAAATCTTTCGAAGAACTTTTCTCTCGAACACTCCCAAAGCCGCTTCATCTGCTGTTGTCATGGTCCATGCTTCTGCCCCATATAGCAGGACGGGTACGATAAGTGACTTGTAGAGTATGATTTTCGTTCGCCGAGAGAGGACTTTACTTTTCAATTGCCTACCTAGTCCAAAGTAGCATATATTGGCAAGATTGATTCTTCGCTGGATTTCAGTGCTGATGTTGTTGCTAGTGTTGATGCTGGTTCCCAAATAAACGAAGTCTTTTACTATTTCGAAATTATGGCTGCCAACAGTAGCGTGGTTGCCCAAGTCGCGTATGCGCTGACTCTTTGCTCGATGACAGCAGGTACTTCGTTTTGTCCTCATTCACCATCAAACCCATCTTTACCGCTTCTTTTTCCAGTTTGGAGTAAGCAGAACTAACAGCGCGGGTGTTTAGGCCGATGATATCAATGTCATCAGCATATGTCAGTAATTGCACGCTTTTATAGAATATTGTTCCAGTGCGGTTAAGTTCTGCAGCTAGTATAATTTCTCCAGCATCAAATTAAAGAAATCGAACGATAGGGGGTCACCCTGTCTGAAACCTCGTTTAGTTTCGAACGGCTCGGAGAGGTCCTTCCCAATTCTGACTGAGCTGATGGTGTTGCTCAGCGTCATTTTGCACAGCCGTATAAGTTTTGTGGGGAAACCAAATTCAGACATAGCGGCATATAGGCAGCTCCTTTTCGTGCTATCGAAGGCGGCTTTAAAGTCGACGAAGAGGTGATGTGTGTCGATTCTCTTTTCACGGGTTTTTTCCAAGATTTGGCGCATTGTGAAAACCTGGTCGATGGGAGATTTACCAGGTCTGAAGCCGCACTGATAAGGTCCAATCAGTCGGTTCACGGTGGGCTTCAATCTTTCGCACAATATACTTGAAAAGACCTTATATGCGATATTAAGAAGGCTGATTCCACGATAGTTGGTGCATTTTGCAGTATCCCCCTTCTTGTGGACTGGGCAAAGAACACTTAAATTCCAACCGTCGGGCATGCACTATTCCGCCCATATTTTGCTAATAAGCTGCTGCATGCGCCTTACCAACTCCTCGCCGCCGTACTTGAATAGCTCCGCAGGCAATCCATCAGCGCCCACGGCCTTGTTGTTTTTCAATCTGGTTATTGCTTTTCTTGCGCTTGCTGTGCTAAGCTTATCATTACTTCTGCAAGCGGCCCGGCATTGTGAAAGCTTCGTTCAAATACAGTCGAAAAACCCCGGCTGCAAGTCGTATAATTGGCGCCAGATGCCATGGAGTTCGGCTAAGCCCTCACACCATCGACAGAGTGCGTACCCTAGTGAGGGCATACGATAAGCTACTACCAAACCTTTTCTGCTGTAGCTACATGTAGAATGAGCTGATAACAAATAGACTTGAAAGCTATTTCAAGTTTTCAGTGCCGATTGAATATAACAACAACTATTTTCGAGGAAAAAAGCCAACGATTTTTATTAAACACATATGTAAGGGGTATAAAAAACTCTAAGATTCAAATCTCAAATTTATTACTTATCTTATTTTGGAACAACTGACCCACTCAAGACAAATTTAGCCGTCAGCACGCGGCCATCATCATCAACAATAGTTTTCACAAATTCACCATTATGCGCCACTAAATCATCCACAGATAAACCAAGTTGAGCTAAAAAACTGAGCAATTACGCTTTTAGCGCGCTTCGGCTTGAGCTGATCACTTGTTGCTTTCTCCTTTGGCACAGGCACCGCTTCATTTAAGGGATGTATGAGTAATGGATTCAAAGTTGCGCCTTCCTTCTCCTCATATACATCCTCCAAAGGTTCGCGGTCACGCACTATCGTTTTCGGATCAAAGTCGCGATTAGGCTCCACCAAGGAAGGCACAGCAGCTGCGAAAGGCGTAAAATCGATGCCAAAATGACTAGCGCTGTTATGATTACCGTGGAGAGTATCCCTGGAGATTGTGGTATGTTATAGGGACTACGTATTTCAAATGGATTACCACCAAATAGTGCGTCAAAGTTTGTTGGCGCAGGTAAATTAAAGCTACGCGCATCATTAATTGGTCGCCAACGATATGTGGTCTGCACAATACGTCCATCTGGTTCAATGCGTTTACGCGTTATCGATTGTACATTATTGTTAGTGATCTCTTCAGGTTTTATACCAGCACGTTGCAATGCATCCAACATATTTGGATCTAAGTCTGCAGCTGTTGGTGGTCCATTGCTGTGCAATGTTTTCGAGATTGTACGGATTTTGGTGCGTTGAACAAACTCATCGGCGGGTACATCTGGACTTGGTGAGATATTTTCTACTTTCAAGGTGCGCTGCGGCTTCACACCAGCTGCATTGGGTCCAAGTGGATGCAGAAATTGTTCTTCGATTGGTTTGTTGATATTTACCACAGCGACGGCTGGCAAGTCTTCAACATTGATAGTTCCTATAGTTGACGGTGTGGTTGATGTCGACAATGTGGCTGGTGTAGTTGCAGGTTTGCCTGCTTTATTGTTGTGTTTGTATTGTGTTTGGAGAAAATCTTCTAAACTAGGCATTGTACGCGTTTGTATTGTCGTGCTCTCTTCAGCTGTTTCTGTGGGTTGATAGTTTGTGTTGGAAATTTTCACTGTCTTGCGCTTCCACTCATTCGGTCCGGTCGTATAGCTCGTTTGTACAGTATTGCCATCTTTGTCAGTTGTTGTGCTTGTAAATGTTTTTGTTTGTGTGTTCGGTGCTGTGCTCTCACCGCTTGGTACATACTCAAAATCTTCACTATTATAACCACCAAATGATGGTAGCTCCGGCGGATTGAATGGATCCGGCGCATTGTTCCACGTATCGCTGTTCCATGATTTAGGCAATTTTGGATATTGACCAAATATAGCTGAAGGCGGCGCGTTAAAGAAATCACGTTCCACATTAGTTGGCGACTGCCTTGTGGGCACATTCGCATGCGATTTCGCGTGCTGTTGCGGTTTTGCAGGTTGCGGTGTCGTCGACGTTGTTGTTGTGTAAGTTTGTGTGTTGGGCTGCTGTGGTTTGCTTTCTGCTGGCGATTTCTGTTTTGGTACCGGACTTACTAACACATCCGACTCATCTTCCGCATCATCCTCATTCTTCTCGTCATTTGACTTATCAACCTCAGCCCATTCCCAATCACTGCCAAGCTTATTGGGGTTCTGTGGCAAACTTTCTTTCAAGATTTCTTCAAATCTACGTTCCACATCGGCCTCGTCGATGTCTTCCACTTTTCTATATAATATGCTACCATCTGGTTCTAGCGTATATGTGCTCGTATGTTTTTGTCCATTTTCAATATTTGTGCGCTTCACCGGATGTCCTGTACTCAATAGTTGACGCACAGCGGTCAAGTCCAAATCTTTTGTATATTTCGCTTGATCCAATAGCTGATCGGGAGTAATATTCTTGCCACCGATACGTAGCGTTGTTGTTTGTGGTTTAATACGTAGCGTTACACCATTACGCGTGTATGTCTGAAAGCCTTCGTTTGCTGCTTTTTGCGAACTTGGAATGTCTTCATCTGTGTCATGCGTCGTCCAAGTGCTTGTACGCTTATTGCCATTGGTATCAATTTCTGTACGTCGGTGCAAAACGGTACCCGCTGCCACTAACTAAAAAATTAAAAATATATTAAAAATAAACAAACAAACAAAATTAGTCCCCGATCCCCGTTTTGCTCTCACACCTCTAACAGCAGCAGCATCCAAATTATTTTTATGTAGCTAATCATTTTTGCCTTCTATTCACTTCGACCTCTAAAAACGTACTATTTGCTTAGCTCAATCGATCTTGTTGAATACTCAATCATTTAAAATTTCTAGTGATTCAAAAATTGTTTATTTATTCATTCAGCCAATCCCAAATAGCCATATATAAACTTTGAATTGTGCGACGTACTAACGGATGAGATAAGCTCTTTCCATGTAAGTTTAAGATTAATTAAGTGTGAGGTTATCAATTTGCTTACAGTTAGCTAATCATTTGGCTATGCCGGTTTAGACAAAAATAAATATGAAAAACCCAAACAAAGAATTATGAACATCAATAATATTTTGAACAAAAGCGTAGCCCCACAGGGGGTCTAAATGCGGTAATAGGAGGCGAGTGTGAACATTAATGAAAATTATACTCATGCCATGAGCGTACGAAGTGTGTCTGTCTTATTGTTTTCCCTAAAGAACTAATTGCCGATTGGGCTACCGAAACTTATGATTGTCGGCACCGAAGGCAATGTGGCTCAAATCGGCGAAGACTCTAACATTTGCAAAGTCTTCAAAATATAACATCTTTCGACGCCACTGCATATGGACGTTGTTGCTTTTTTTATTGTAATAAATTTAATAAATAACGAAT
The DNA here is from genome assembly GCA_029619165.1 of Eurosta solidaginis. Taxonomy (NCBI): domain Eukaryota; kingdom Metazoa; phylum Arthropoda; class Insecta; order Diptera; family Tephritidae; genus Eurosta; species Eurosta solidaginis. The sequence continues at coordinate 43,792 of JARSSU010036524.1, read as the reverse complement.
TGTTAACTACTTTGACAGAAACCAATACGATGGATAACATAAAACGGCAGTGTGGATTTCGGGGTATTCCCCTGTGATGTGTGGGCCTAGTAGTAACTATATAAATATGGAAAGTTTATCCCTTAGAGGCGTATACTCATTTGAAACGGGGCTGGTGAAATATACAATTTCAGTGAGTAGTTTACACAAAAAGTCACAATTTTCTAAAAGTGCCAGGTGGGACTAGGAAATCGATCGCCTATATATGTAAGTGCTTGATTTCACTTTCCAATTTTAGACAAACTAAAAAAAAACTTTTCACAATTAGCTGCATATGTTTTAATAAAAAACTGAGACGTAATTCATACTTTTACGTTACTCGTATATTTTACAAAGGAAAAAAGTAGTGAGTACCAAATACTCGTGAAGTTCGATGTGCTAACATGTAGGTGTACGCCTTGAATCTAATTCTTTAAAGTTACCCAGAGCTTACTCAGGGTTGTCACTAAACCACAACAGAGGTAACTTTACCAGAAACAAAAAGTTTCGTACTTTTTGATAAGAACTTCGTTGGCTTCTTATCAGGAACAAAAGATACCGTCAAGATTCGATTTATTATCAGATTGGTTTCTCAACGCCTTGCTATCGAAGGCCTATATGTAGGTAATCGATTTTACATTGACCTTTTGAACAAAAATGTTGTATATGCTCAGAAACTTTCATTTGAATTTATATGTGGGTGATAGGCTCGCGTTGAGTTGATGTGTGATTTCACTCATATCTCATATCAACTCTACCACATACCATGTTCCGGCATTACGCTACAGTGAAAATACTGCTTCACATTTTTCATACATAAAAATACAATTATTTAGTTACATTTTTTTTTATTCATGATGCCATTTTTTGTGGAATGCCCCTTTGGTTTTTGAAATTCGTATTAACCTATGCTCATGTTGTCTGCTTCTTTCCCTATCGCCTCCCTTTGTGTTCCACAGACAAGACACATTTCAAATGCTACTATGGAGTCTCACGCTTGTGTTGGAATGCTGGGAGAAACCGATAAACATTTAACTAATCAACAATCGTGACTTAGCTCAACGATGCTTATTCTAAGTATTCTACGTTCAGTCATGCTAATAAAAACTTTTTTATGTCACTTAAACTAGCATTCCGATTTCGAAGCGCAGCTCATTTAAGGCAGTATGATATCTACTTATTAGATAAAGTTGTTTACAATAATATTTTTAAAATTTTTTGTTGTGTAAACATCTTTTCTCACGGAATGGGGGAATCCAGAATGTAAGCGTAAGGCAAGTATAAACGAAAACGTTGTAGCATGCTATATGCGATAATATAAAATGTAAGCGTAAGTGCTAATGTCGTTACTGACAGATTAAAGTCAAAATCGAAGCTGGACGGACGGCGTGTTATCAATTTGTTATCAATGACATATCGGTTTGGTAACGACGGGATATTTTCGCGTATCGGCTTTGTTGACGAGTTATCGCTTTGTTATCAAACAGTTATCGAATATTTATCGAAAAGTTATCGATTTCTTAACGGAGCGTTACCAATTTGTCATCGGTGTGTTAACAATTTACCATCGAAATCGGTCAATTGGTTTCCGAAGATTTATCAGATTTATCCATTATAGACATGTTATCAAGAGGTTATCTATTTGCAATCTACTAGTCATAGATGTACTATCGATTTATTATCGACAGTAATTAACTATTTATTGAAAAGCTGTCAATAGGTTATTTAAAAATGATCGATTATTTATCGATTTGTTATCAAAAGGCCACAGGTTTGATATTTGAATTTCTTTTCGGCGTGTCATTGAGAGGCTATTGAATTGTTATGAAAGGGTTATCGATCTGTTATCAAAAAGTTATCGATTTGTAATAAAAATATATCGATTTAATATCAAAAAGCTATCGATTTTTTTCTGAGTGCAACCAATTAGCGTAGTAATAAAATTTTATAAGAAATAGAATGAATGCCATGGCGGGGTTTCAATCCTGGATTTACGGAGCATACCCTAAGCTCTGATTGCTTTCACGCCAACATAAAGTCTAAAAGGGTGTTTGTAAGCTCAGACTTTATAAAGTGAAAAATCTGAAACTTTCTCTAAATGTTACTTAAAAATAAGCGAAGCTTTCCATTCACAGTTTGGTCCGTTTTCTTTCGTTCCGGGAAGTGAACCAGGGGCCAACCTGTTCTAAGCCAAGTAATTTATGATGCAGTTTGCTTGAAATTTGCCAAAAGGGCACCTTATTTACTACCGATTATTTGAGAAACATTTCATTCCGGAAAGTGGAATAAGAACCGACTTATTCCAAAAAATATTATTTCTGGTGCTATTTGCTTAAAATCTGGTACCCCTTTGACCAAGTTAACTGTTTGAGAAGCTTCTCTTTCACGAAGGCCGCAGCCACGCATTTCAAAAAGTCTGATTTATAGTGAGGTTCGCTTGAGATTCGCTACAGGGGGTCCTCTTCTACAAGCTTAATATTTAGGGGCCTTTCTTTCCGGAAAGGGTATAATTAAAATAGATTATTTTGGCGATCTATTGGTAACTTTATTACTCAAGATCGGATGCAGTAATCTTAAAAATAATAGCTGTGTTAATTCAATAATGCTTCGTAGATTATTTTAGATCCATATGTGGATCCACTTGCGAGTTATAGATCAAAATGTGGACCAAGGTGCTCCCAAAATACGGGTATCAAGTAGGATGTGTTAATGAGGGTGTTAATAAGGGGTGATGTTTTAGAGGAAGAGTTAGAGGGCAAGGGAGAGCCATAGACTGAAAAAGAGAAAAAGGAAAATTAGATATAGAAGTGGGAACTAAAGATGGAGAGAAAGAGAAGGGAAGAGGAAAAAAGGGGGAAAGAGAAAAAGATAGTAATAGTGGGGAATGGTAGCAGAGGAAGCAAAAGAAGGGAGGGGCTGAAGAAAAATAGTGCAAGGTTGAGTGAGAGGAAGAAAAGCTAGAGCGAAAGAGAGAAAAATTGAAAAAATGAAAGGGGAAGATACGAAAGAAAAACAGGGTTTCAACATGGAGAGGTAGAGACAAGAATACAAAACACCAAACCTACAATTTACTGTCCCAGTAAATAGAAGAATTTTAGTGTTATTTAGATTCCTAGTTGTTAATAAAAACGGCGATATTGAAATCGGTCGGTCAGGTCAAGCAGGTATTCAATATTTGGCGTAGATATTTCAAAATGAAGTGAAACGAGGTGGTGGGAGTGGAAGTGAGATTGAGAAAGGGAGTGTAGGAAGGGAGTAGGGAGTGGGAAGAAATACAAGAGAAGGTAGTGTAGGAATGGAACTATGTCTGGGAGAGGGAGTAGTAGTGAAAGTGAGACCAGGAGTGAAAGTGCAATTAGGATTGAAACTTGGAGTGAGAGTGCGGTAGTTGGAGGGATATATGGAATGAATCAGGTATGGACAAGAATAAGCAGAAAAACAACAGAACATGAAGTAGGAGAGAATAGGAAAGAGAGTGAACGGGGAAGCGCAGCTCATTTTGAGGTGTAGGCAAATCGATTTTCGGGCAGAACAAATTCTGCCAGGGTTAGGTTGAGCTAGCCGGTCCATGAGGGCCTCACATAGACTGAGTGAGTCCGTTGGGTTAAGTCTGTCTGGTATTCTAATATAAAAAAAAACTAAATAAATGTAAGGCGCGATAACCTCCGAGAGATCTAAGGCCGAGCTTCTCTTCCTCTTGATTTTCCCTACAAATTGGCCGGACGGGACCTACATGTTTTATGCCGACTCCGAACGGCATCTGCAAGGCAGATAAGTTTTCACTGAGAGCTTTTCATGGCAGAAATACACTCGGAGCGCTTGCCAAACACTGCCCAGGGGCGACCCCGCTTAGAAAACATGTCTTCTAATTAAAAAACCTTATTTCTAAAATTTTCATGTGTAAACCCAGGGCATGCGGATTGGTAGGCGGAGCACGCTGCCATCACACCACGGTGGCCGCCAATATATTGTATATAGTATATTATGCTTATATCGTACTTTGTTTCTAATTTTTATATATACACTACAAAAAAAAAGGGTTTTTTATTAAATAACTCGTACCTCAAAAACTAAATTTCTAATGTATATTTCTAAAAATTTTTAACCATTATTTCATAATTTATAACGACGTTGAAAAAAGCTGAATCGAGTGGTAGCTTTTGACGCATACAAACACATTTATAATATTTTTTAAGTTAAATTTTTTTTTATATATAGAAAAATATATTTTTTATCATACGGATTTTGTCGACGTTTGTGCCACTTCGTTTGATCCCCTATTTTTTTGTTTTTGTTTTTGCTTTACTATTTTTGGCACTCACACAAATACGCCTTCTCTTTTTTGAGTTTGATAACTGAAAAGTGAGAAAAAAAGAAAAACTAAAAATTGAAGCACAATTCTCTTTGCCATTTAGTACCGCGTGTCAAACAAAAAGGACCAAAAATACGGGCATTGTAAAATAAAGTTTATTTGGGACCATGGTAACAGCCGCAAAACAAAAATTAGAGGAATAAGCTGAATTTTATTTTATATAAAAATCCTTGAAAAAGCGTAGTAACAAAAAATGTTTAGTGAAATTGGGAAAATACAAAAATAAAGACAAGTGGTAGTGTGGGTGGAGAGGAGGGAACAATAAGGATGCACAGGAAGTCGTGTTGGGTAGCCAAATGAATGTTAGTCTTCATTTCAGTGTATGCGGGTGTTTTAGGGCGTATTGTACACCCAGTTAACCAAAATCAAAGAGGACTGAAATGAGGATACATAAAAAGTATTAAATTGTCACTTTATCAAGCTTAGACGTAGTTCAATTAGTGACCTGATACTTCTTAGTAAATAATACTAGATCAGTTTTTTTCGCGTTGGCGCTTTATCCTACTCTAGATGCCCAGGTATGTACATCCCCGATGTGCCTGATCCATCCGCGAGCTGATTGTTTGTAGACATCTGCTGCTTATGATGACTGAAACGCCATATGCTTACGCAGTGAGTTTGACTGCTCTTCTGTCGAACCCTCCAGTGGCAATTGGTTGATAACCAGCGTCCACAGCATTAGTGATAATAACTCACCCTGTGGAATTGCTCTGTTTAAGATTTTGGGGTTGGCATGGACCCTACTGCGCCGTGATCATTTTGCAGCTTAACATGGATCCAATCTAATTTGTTAAGGGCCGGATGTACTGCATATGGGGCAGAAGCATGGACCATGACAACAGCATATGAAGCGGCTTTGGGAGTGTTCGAGAGAAAAGTTCTTCGAAAGATTTATGGACCCCTAGGCTTGGCGATCGCGAGTACCGAAGAAGATTTAATGGTGAGCTGTACGAGCTATATGCAGACATCAACATAGTCCAGCGAATTAAAACGCAGCGGATGCGCTGGCTAGGCCATGTTATGCGAATGAAAGATGATGCTCCGGCCAAGAAAGTGTTTCTATCGGAACCCGCCTATGGAAGCAGAGGTAGAGGGCGGCCCCCACTCCGTTGGAAGAACCATTGGTGTTAACAATTGGCGCCGGTTGGCGGAGCGAAGGAGCGACTGGCGCGCCTTGTTGGACGGTTTAGACGGTTAAGCGCCAATTAAGTAAGTAAGTAAGGATGTACTGCAATCTAATTGAGATTGCCGATTGTTGCTCGTTTCGAGACATTGTTTGAAAGCTCCGGCAATGTCCAGAAAAACACTCAGGGTATTTTGCTGGTGTTCCATATTCACGGCCACGCTATGAGATGCAGTATCGACTGATTGACTGGTTCTTCCCGCTTAAGCCATGAGGACTAGTCGAGGCGTTTTGCAAGATTGCGTAACGTGGTTCAGTTTTATGCAACCCTCAAAAAGATTGTTCTAAGCCATGCTACAATCGTTCCACCACTCATATGCAATATAGCAGGGAAATATCCCATCTCTATTTGGAGTGTAGATGTTGTAACGACAACTCTTTCGCATCATCTCTTCATCGGAAGTGTGTGCTATGTAGCGCCTAAAGGGAGTCGTCACTACTGTGTGACTACTCCCCAGTGTTCTTTTTTAGCAGATAGAATTGCAGTGTTCTTTGTCTGCACAGAAGTTTTTCCATTAAACCTTCTTCGACCTGTTTATATAGCGTTTATAGATCCTCGAAAAATCTCTATTGAATCCCAGCAGTCTTCGTTTTCCGCAACTTAAGCAGCTAAAGCAGCTTAAAGTCTGCTTTACCTGCTAAGTTAGACATTGAAAATAGGGTAGGAAAATGACTCAAAAATAACCCAAGCACACCTCCCAAATATAAACAAAAAATGGAACGCATAAAAGAAAAAAGGCATCGAAGTCTTCCATAAACTATCCAAAAAACGATAAATCACAAAATTAAAAAAATTGCTTATGAGTCAATAAGACACTGAAAATAGGACTGGAAATATAACCAAAAAAGCAGCGATGTTATTTCAAAAATACCCTTTTAGAGAGGCAAATTGACATTTACTTTAATTAATAACTCCAAAAAAGAGGCAAAAATGAAAAAGGTCCAAAAAGTACCAAAAAAACCAAATATGGCTCCGAAAAGATTCATGTAAAACGAGAGCAGAGTTTGTAAAATTATGGAATTTCAAAAAACAGAAAAAAAATATAAACAAAAATATAACTAAAACAAAATTGTACAGCATGACTCCCAAAGAGTTTGCGAACTCATTTGAAGTTTTAACAAACCTCTTAGTTTTGGAGTAATTTTTTCCAAGCTTTTTTTCCTACTTCAAAGCGATTCAGTGCGATTAACTTTTTCATAACTTAAGGCTTCAATGTAAATGTACTGTTGGTTGGTTGGTTCCTGTGCCGCCCAACCAAAGACCTGAGCCCGAGTAGCGCTCGGGCGGCATTTTGATGTACATTCTCCTGGAACAAATTTCTGCTGTTTAAGTACAACACGTTTGTGTTTCCATTAAACCAATTCGTGCGGACAATGAATCTGCTGCTATCTTTCACAGAGCACTTATAGTTATAAACCTATAGTTATAAACCTAGTGTAAGCTAGTGTTGGACATTCACACAGATAGTGCGCGACTGTTTCTTTGCTGCTTTCCTCGCTGCAGATCCTGCAAATGCTGTTGGAAGGGATTCCCATTTTCTCAACGTAAATGCCGGGGGCCAGTGTCACGTGATCCTAAACATAACTTTCTTAGACATATTTAACCCTCAGTCCTCTGTTATCCTATTACCATAATTCGGGCCGTTTTTGTTTTTTGGCTATTTTGCAGGTTATCGAGTAACAGCTGCAGATTTGTATGCAACGCGAATTTGCAATAAATGTTTCTTTTTATTGATGCATATTGAATACCATCACAGAACCTGGCAGGGTATCTGCCTTTACAAGTTCGTCTGCCCTCTACTTTCCCTCAGTATTCCTGTCACCAGGTACCCATTCAGGTGTTACGTTTGCGAAGTTTGAAGCGACCTCTTTCAGCTGCTGTCGGCCTTCGACAAAGTGATGGGGAGTTAAGCGCCGTGATCGCTGCTTAGCTAATTGAGTAAATGCACACCTTGCACCACCTCAACGAGTCCGACCGCACACGCGCTCTCTACATCCTTTGGCTTGGAAAAAAACCAGAAAGACTGGGAAGTCGGATTGACAGCGATAACTTAAGATGCTCACGGAAGACACCCACTTTCATCCCGTAGTACATTATTTTGGTAACGTCGATGTAGAGTGAAATTGCGTCATTTCTTTGCACCGCCACGAGTCCCCTCTTGGGGGGAACTTAACAAGTGCCATATTGTCAAAACTTACGGCTGTTGATGACGATCTGATGACGGAGCACGCTGAGAAGCCTTCTGAGTATACTGCTGTGGCCATACTGCCTCGAATTCCAACAATCAAACTCTCGAAGTCTTACTGCGGAACAAGTTGCAATTTGACGTATATGAAGGCCCAGCAGTAGGTTGCTTAGGAGCACATTTAGTGAATTAGTTGGACACGACCTTATTGCACCTGCTACAGCTCCGCTGACCGCTTTACTCTAAATTTGATATTTCAAAACTCATTTGGTTAATTGGGTAAATTCAGATATGTGCATTTGGTGGAGCACATTTGATGTGTGGGGCCCGTTCTTTCATGAGTCAGCCGATCGGATGGGTGCGGCTGGTTGAAACCCATAAAACATAACTAAAATCGTACAAAGCAGAGTGTAAGGAAACAGAGAAAACGCAACTACATACAATCAAGTAAAAAGGTGAAACTCTACATTCTAGAAGACTCAACTTATAACATTGGAGGGTTTGTGGCATAACGGTCAGCTTGGCATTGGTGGAATGTCGGTTACCCGAACGCTATCTTCACAGACGTTCATTCATTTCATTTTCAACTTTCTGCATGCTGTTTTTTTTTGTTGCCTTTTTTTCTTTTTCCTACTTGCACATAATGATTTCCATAAAAATATGTAAAGGCGCGCGCGCCAAACCAAAAAAAGGGCCGCAAACTAACAAGGGAGAAACAGGAAGCGCCTTAGAAAGTATGTGGGAGGAGTTGGGTGCACGAAAAAAGGTACTCAGCAGATAGCGGACATTCATTTGTGCCACAACCCCAACCCGCAGCAATGCGACAGTAGAAAAGTTGGCAGCCTTTGCTATAAAAGTATGAATGGAAGGAGGCATGAGTTGGTGGACGCCCACAAGCAAGCGAATCAGCAGTGGTGTGAGTGTCAATGGAGGCAAGATCAAACTTTAAGTATGTCCACCGCTGAGAAGGGTGGCGGTAGTAGCAGCACACAAGCGCCACTTTTGGCATGAGCTCAGACTTTCAAATATCAACATAGCTGTCTGTTATCTGAAAAAGGATGCGGCGGTACTCTTTTTGATTTGGCACATTTGGTAGTGTGAGTAGCGAGCGTAAAAAGGATTCAAAAATTTTTTGTTTGTTAACGCGTCGTTTTTCAATTTTTTATTATTCATCTTGTTTTTTTTTGTTGGTTTTTTGTTTTTCTTTTGGCTGCTTGCTTTATCTGCTTCAAAAAGGTTGCTTATGCGAAATACTTTGCTAGTAAAGATGCTTTGCTCGAGCGGAGATGCGCTTTCCTCATATGAGCTAAACCAATTTTGTTGGGGGGGTTGGGGAAGTCTCGCATTTTGAAAAAGATAAAATAAGAAAACAAACAAATATATATGTATGTATATAAATATATTTATTATGAACTATGTTTGTACAGACCGCAAAATTGAAATTCATTAGAATTTGGGATAAGCCGTTTTTAGCTGGATGGAGGTGAGAGCTGCGTACTGAAGTTTATTTGTTTGAGCACATGCATTTTTAAATGTGTCTCTGAGCTTTTGCAAATAAGTGGTGGTCTGTTTTTTCTCTGAATTCGTGGAAATGTCCACATATACTAGTTTTAAATTAAATATATCTTACGAATTTCCCGAGCTCGAATACCGTTAATTGAAGCTGTGATTTAAGAAAATAAAACTATCTGTAGCCAGGATAATGATCTTTGAAAATAAATGGTTTTTTTTTCATATAACTCACGGAATGTTGAGAAAACAAAATTGCATTGTTGACAATGTCGGGATGAACGTGATGGCAAGCTGCATAGGACAATTTCGTTGACAAGTTCGAAATAACTATTTTTTAGTCTATCATTCCTTCCTCGTAGTTGGAAAAACAAAATTGTATTTATAGTGCTGTTGGAATGAAAGTTGGAAAACGAAATTGTACTGTTAAAGATGTCGGGATGAACTGGAGTTCAAGCATATTGAATTTTTAGTACTTTCGGAATGTAAGTTGGAGAAACAAAATTGTATTGTTGGTAATGTCGGGACGGATGTGATTGCAAGCAACCAAGTATAAGATTGTTCACAAATTCGAAATGAATCTATCATCCCGTTCTCGTAACTGGAAAAATAAAATGCTTTTGTAGAGATTGTCGCGATGGACGGGATTTTCAGCACAACAGTATAAGTTTTTTAGCTGGTTCATAGCTTTTAGTTTTCAACCTCACATCCCTTTCTCGTAGTTGGAAAAACAAAATTGCATTGTTGATAATGTCGGGATGTATGGGATTGCAAGCACCATAGTAGAAGTTTCTTAAGAGATTCGAAATTATAAATTTTCAGCCTATCGTCATCTACTCATAGTTGAGAATTCAATACCGAAATGGGGAAAGCAAGGTTGTGTTGTTGATGATGTCAGGATGGACCGAACTCCGAACATTTTGGTAGAAGTTTGTTGGCAGGTTGGAAGCAATTACTTACCTGTTCAGATTAATTCGCTTCGAAGGTTACTAAGGCCTGCTCGTTGGTAACAGTTACTGTTACGCCTTGAACTGGAATTTGCATTAAGATTTTTGTAAATTAATAGGCACGAAAAGCGTAATTACAGTTATACATTTCAATTGCAGTATAGTACTGGGCTACCTTACCGAAGATTCGAGCGGTAAATTTTAGTATAAGTTAGAATTGGGTTGAACTGGCCGGTTCGTCAGTACTTCACATAGACTGAATGAGCCTATAGTGTTAACAAAAGTTTGTTTAACGACTAAACTGCAAAACCCTATCAAAAATGAGGACCTCTGTTATAAAATAACTTTGTCCTCTTGGCTGATACTAGAAGCTTTCGAGGAGTTATGCCACTTGCTGTTTCCAGATCTGACAGCTGTATCACTTCTAATAGCTGGAGTCTTAGCCTGGCAAGCGGAGGGTACAAGCACAAAGCAAGTTCGATCGTTTTCTCCTCCAACCCACACTTTCTTCATCTGTTATCACTTCATCTGCTTGTGAAGCCAGAAGGCAGTGTCCAGTCAGAATACCCGTCATGAGTATAAAGTACTCTCTCTTTAACGATAGGAGTAACTTTGTCAATCTCACCCAATCTGATTGGGACGTCTACGGAACAAGATTCGAGCGATGTGCTTTTAACTAGCTCATCCGCTTTTCCTTCCTACCAATTCCCATATGCTCTGGGCCCAATAAAGATCTCCCTATTCCGATTCTTTCCAGGTATTGCTTATTTTAGTTGTTGTGATCTGCGAGATTATTGCCTTAATTGCTGTTTGGCTACCTAAAAAACACTACAGTGATCTGGCAGCTTGTAGCGTCTATTAAGCTACGGATGAGCACAGTATACCGCAAAACCTGCTCCTTTTGGAACCATCGGTGTTCACGTGTAACGCCTCGTTCGCCATTTGGGTACCCTTGCGTCCACCAACCACCTCTATTGCGGCTCTAAGTGCCCTTTCGAAGTGCACATATACGATCATTCTATTCGTTAAGCTGCCCCGAGGCACTGAGACTCGCTATGTTTTTGGGCCACTAGGTCTACAGGTGGAATAGACAGAACAGCATACAGCACAGCCGATGGCGTTGTTTTCAGAAGTCCCGTTATACATATGAAGCCTTTATACCCCCTCGAAATTTTTTTGTTTTGATAAGCCGTACATTAAAAAGGACTCCATATCATAGAATGAGCTTTGAAATTGCTGTAAATATCAAATGACAGACAGATGGTAATGGGCCCCACGTACACCCCAGCATTCTTCAATATGCATAAAGTGACTGCGATGCCTTCTTCACTCTCTCCTCCACGTTGAGCTTTCATGACAACTTACTATCTAGAATTATTCCTAGATCTTTTGTACAGGGTTTCTTTTGCATGGTCCCCACCCCTAGCTTAAGCCAATCCAATTGGGGACCTTGTACCTCTGACTAAACAATATCATACCGGCATTCTACGTGCTATGTATATCCTGAAATGCCCGATACATCAAATTCCTAGTTGTTGGAAGGAACTTTCCGAGTGACAACTGTAACGTATTCTGCGTATGCCGTAAGTTTGACGAGTCCCTTTGCGAGCCGCCTGAGCAGTTGGTTTATCACCAGTGTCCACAGCAGAGGTGCGTGTGCCGTCAGTTTTACAAGTCCCTCTTCGAACCGCCTGAGTAGTTAGTTTATCACCAGCGTGCACAAGCAGAGGTGATAATACAATGCTCTGCGGCGTGCCCCTGCCCGCTGATTTCGTTCCCTCATACAACCCTTATTCTGAAATACTTCAATATTATTGAGCCTAGAAATAATAGCCCGTTTACGGACATTGTTAATAGTCTCGGCAATGTCTAAGTAGACTCCTATGTGACAGGACACATTGGGAAATAGGGAATCGCTATAATGACCCTGACTCAGAGATATGGTTCAAGAATGGATCGAAATTCGATGACGGAAGAACGGGAGCTGGCATCTGTGGGCCGAGCTTAAGGAAATCGATACCAATGGGATGATACCCCACCGTATTTCAGGCAGAAATCCATGCAATAGAAGTATGTGGTAGAGAATGTCTGCGGAGAGGCTCAACATCGAAGAGCATCTATATTATGTCGGACAGCCACGTGGCCCTGCGTGCCTTGCAAGTGGTTGACTGTACTGAAATCCTTAATGACCTGGGAGCCAAAAATAAGGTTTTTTTAGGATGGGTTCCCGGACATCAGGGACATGAAGGCAATGAACATGCAGATTACCTAGCAAAGCGGGTGCTATAGCAGCATTCTATGGTACACACCTTATTGTGGACTTACAAAAGCACACGCCAGGGAAACTATAAGTAACTGTGAAACTAAACAATTCAGACGTCACTGGGTTGACTGCCCAGGGCAAAGACAGGCCAAACTGTTTAAACTTACGGCAACGAAAGTATCAGCCAAACTCATTAACCTAAGCAGGGAGCACCTAAGAACTCTCACGGGGTACTATACGGGATATCACCTAAGTAAGTTAAATCTATCCGATACTCAAATTTGTCGTTTGTGTGAGCTGGAGGATGAAACGCCGGTTCACATTCTCTGTGAATGCATCGCGCTCGCTACGTAGAGACTCTCCCATCTAGGTGGTGTGACTCTTAATCCCTATGTGATATGGAGTAAAAAGCCTGAAGAGGTACTTAGATACATTAAAAGCCTCCAGATATAAAATTAGGCTGAAAGGTCATGCACAATAGATCTGCACCAACTTCGCAGTGCTTTCAGGCCTAGAAATAATAATAAGTAGACTCCTAAGGCATACTTTTTATATTGCAGGACTTTCTCAATGTGTATAACTATGCTGTGCGGTGCCGTGTCCATCGACTTGCTTTTGGTGTTGTGCTTTGGCGATCAGTTTATCATCAATGCTGGACTTTATGTGTACTTCTATCAGCCTCTCAAAGGTTTTGAGAAGATATGATGACTAATCTTTCCCGCCTTTGATAGGAAAACTATGCGAGCAGTTCCCCAAAAGATCTGTACATGATTCAGTCTTTCAGCATAAAAACATCAAAAATACTTTGTAAAACAATTTTCAAACGTGGTGGGCTTATATAGTGATTTCGCAAACCCTACAAGCTTATATCTGCCATGCAAAGTTCCAATATTGTTTGTTGGCATGACAAAAACAAAGTAAAAATTCATACCTGCTTCTTTCTAGTTTATGTGTATTTGAACGTTGTTCAAAAAACTGACTCAATACGGCGTACAATTTTTAAATTTACAATGAAATAAAATACATTTAAACACCGCTTAGTTGCCCTGCAATTAACTTTCGACACCAAATGAAGTCCAATCGTTGAGAAGAATATATATACATACAAACATATATGCGAATGCATGCGTGAATCTACATAAATTTAGTATTCGTATATATGTATGTATGTGTGAAGTGTTCACAAGCGCAAGCAAAACGCACCTGAGTATTGTATAAAACAACTTTAAGCGCTGCCAATGCCGCTAATTGAAATGGCCACAAACAACAATGGTTTGTATGTTATGAAAAACAAATTGTTGTAATATAGTGTAAGGTGCATGTAGAAAATAAGAATTGAAAATAATATTGCGATATATGCATTAGGTGGGGCGTGGCAGTACCTACTAGAGGTTTACGCCGATCACTTTATCGGCGGCGGAGTGAGCGGCGCGCCGACGTACGCCGGTGTTCTTACTTTTCTTGATTTTTCTATTTAAAAAAAATACTTAGGAAAGGTTTTGTTTGTATGTATTTAAGGAAACCAACGTGTTGGCCATTTCGAAAGATCCGTAGTTTTTGCCTCAAGATCTCGCAGACCGTTCAAAAATGTTCAGGCGCAGCTCCTTGCGGAGGGATTGTCTCTCGTTCACTTACTCCAGAGAGGCTTCGAACCTAACCCCGGTTTTTGGAATTGGTACTGCTGCGTCTTCAGAAAAGAAATAGATATACATAAAATATGCACACTTTTGTCTGTATATCTCGTGCAAAGCGTAGTTTCACCTAGTGTTAACTCCTAATAATCGTCGGGAACACAATTTCTCTAAACAAAGGCGACTTACGGTCTATTAATACTCATGGCTATCGTGGCACAGGGCGCCTCCAGTTTTTTCGGCTGTTTTAAGAGCTACAATTCCCAATGTGCGAACAGTAGCAATCCCGAACACCAGTCGCTACCACGCCTCCTGACCCTCACACCATATGCCAGCAAAGAAGCTATAGGACTGCGACTTCGAACTCATATCTTCGTCGACGTCACTTTCCTAGAAGCTCTAGGTGTAGCTCCGAAAACTTTCCAACGGATGCTTTTGTGGCGCTATGCTGCCGAGCTACACCAGAGAAACACCTTGAAACGTTAGGGAGTGACTATTCGGCCAAGGATGCCGCCCTCGAAATGATAAGCAGTCTAAGTGGATGTCATTGCGTAATGGGTAAAAATCGTATAATCCTCGGCGCATCTACATAATTAAAATTTTACAAGGACCCTGGATAAAATGTTTAAAATTTAGACCAAAGTTTGCAGACGTTTGTATTCACAACATTGACTTCAATAGTCTTCGTTAAATCAAAATGATATTTAAGAATGAAAGTCGACCGATTTTAAGTTGAAAGATGTTAACTGCTGTTTTCCGGCCGTATGATATAAAAGCTCATTATGGATGACTAGCTCGACTGTACACTACGTTAGGGTAGTAGCACACACGGTCATTAGTTCGAGTGTTTTGGGAAAGCTTTTGTTTCACCCCTTTGAGTGTTCTTGCGAAGAACAAAGCCTCACCTGGTAAATATATGTGCCTACGTATTTACATTTGCAAAAGGAGCCTTCACGTGTAGGTCATATTTAAACTTAGTTGATAGGCCATAATCAATGCGATTCACTCCAAAGGACTAGTTTTGGATAGAGGTTTTGCTTCATTGATTTAGCTTATTCTTTTAGCCAATCTCAATATAAAATTCGTTAAAAATCTGCATCTTTTTTGGGTAGTTTGCTTTTTTTAACAACCTGAGAACAATTTGAACACATGTTCGCCTTATGTCATTTTATTTGAATTCATTATTCATTATTAATTTTTTGAAAACAAATATGCAAACTCAGAATATAAATTTATTATATAACTTTTCTTTTGGTGTTTTGTTTTAATAACTTGGTGTATTGGGTGATGCAAAGGCGGTGTTAAGCTGAAATCGAAGCGCCTGTTTTTTAAATAACTTTTGAGCAGTTAGAAAGAGTTAAATTTCGCATCCCTTGATACCATTTTCGACCATATCCGACAAATTTTCGACATTAACAATAAATGGCCCAAACAGTCTTAACAACTTCCATGTCCAATGAGTCTTATGCGACTCACAAGAGCGTATTGAAATAAGTTTATGAGTCACATGTGACTTATTTCTTTATACAACTTAAAGACGCTTTCTTGGTATGAACGTGTCATTATATATTTGTAAATTCTATGTGAGCGTATATGAAAAGACCTAAACTTTAGGAAAAATAAAGAAATTTCGAAATTTTTTTTCTGATACCTTTTTCTCATTTTCTTCAATTTTGTATATACTTCTAACTTCAATTAAACAAAAAAGCACACTAATACACGCTTTTGACATATATACATCAATTTACCGTTATTGTGATTCGAAAACTTAAATTATTTCTTATGGTCCTATATGTTCACATGTGACTCATTGAACGTGGTAAACAAAATTGTTTTTGCTACGTTCAGGAGTCACATTTGACTGACAAAATAAAATAGCCAAAATAAGGTAAATTATGTCAAATTACTTATAAAATAATATTTTATAACATATATTCATATTATTCAATTAAGCAATACAAAAAAATAATGGGCATGGGGCATTCTCAAAGCGCTTTGTATGGGGACAGGGAAGTTGTTAAACGAGTAGAAAATATAGTAACGCGCCGGACGCCGCCGCCACCGCGCCGCGCCGATATTTTTGACATTCGGCGGCGGCGTGCGAAAAACGACCCAAATCGACGGCGTATATCTCTAGTACCTACAGATAATAGGCAGTCGCATAAAAAATCGATCCAACTTGGCTGAGCAATCAAACTAAAAGCCACAACTATACGTCAGAGCGTCAAGCATAAAGGGCGGAGCATATGCACTAAGTACCTACATAAATATGTATGTGAAGTTAAAAAAGTGACTCATATATATGTATGTGTGTAAATTAATATGTAGCTTAACAGAAATAAAGTCACAACCACGTCGATGTTGCGTATACGCCATGCCAGGTGAACACATGCGAATGAAAGCAACTTTGAGTGTAAGGCCCAGTTTTTCATTAGTTGGTTAAGCTAAACTTAAATTAAGTTTGCTTAAACTCTAGTCAAATTTAAACTCCAGTTAAACTACTGAGCAGTTTTTGAGTCAAAGTTTAAAGCCGCCTTTGAGGTAAGCTTTTTTGTACGGCAACAATTGTTTTTTATTTTCTACATAGATAATTTGTAGATACGACAACAATATATTTCTCCAGCGAAATAGCGTTTTCAAATTATTATCCAACCTTTGAGAGATATTGAGAAATGTCAAGTCAATATTCAACACGTTTCTCCAGTTGATATCCTACATTGGATATCGAGTTGAGGAGAAGTTGAAAAAAAATCTCCAAGGTCGTACCACCAAAGCGTAATTACCACCAATAATGAAGCGTAATTGATCAAAATCAAGTAAAGGTCGGGTGTAAAAGCACGTTATATACTCAGCGTGAGCTTCAAGTGTACATTTCATTTCAGATAAATTACTTTTCTACATAACACGTGGCACCGCCCGTTAAAAAAAAATGTCTCCCCATTTCCTCTTACAATAAAACTTCATAAGTGAAATATCATTGATTCAAAACTATTTTTTGCTAAGTTATAGCTTATTATTCTAGTGTACGACCCTTTTAAACTTGTTTTATATCTAATGTGCCGTGGTCCATAACCGATCCCGTCCATTTTTTACTAGAAATATTTTCTGCTATAAGGAAATAGGCGGCCACCGTTATGTAATGGTAGCGTGCTACGCATACCAAACCGGGTTCACACCCGGGGCAAAGCTACATCAAAATTTTAGAAATAAGGTTTTTCAATTAGAAGATAATTTTTATAAGCGGGGTCGCCCCTCGGCAGTGTTTGGAAAGCGCTCCGGGTGTATTTCTGCCATGAAAAGCTCTCAGTGAAAACTCATCTTGCAGATGCCGTTCGGAGTCGGCATAAAACATGTAAGTCCCGTTCGGCCAATTTGTAGGGAAAATCTAGAGGAGCACGACGCAAATTGGAAGAGAAGCTCGGCCTTAGATCTCTTCGGAGGTTATCGCGCCTTACAGTTATTTATCTTTATAAGGAAAATATGTGTACACAATTTCATTCCGATCCGTTAATTTTTCTTCGAGTTATGGCTCCCGAAACATAGAAAATTGCTTGGTCATTAAAGGGCGGTGCCACGCCCATTTTTAAAATTTAAAGTTTTTCCTATTTCTTGTTATAAATCCAGTTGGGAAATGAAATACCACTGATATAAAGCTCTTTTTTTGCAAAGATATGGCTTATTTTATTCCTCCACGACCTTTTTAAAAATCTTTTCCTTAACGGATTTCGTTAATTTTTCTTCAAAGCATTCCTTATAGTAAGCACGCTGAGTATAATAAATTATATATATTTTATTTTATTTTCGTGAAAATACTTTATCATTGGAATCTTACACTGGAGTCCAGTTAAAGAACCACAAGTCCGGAAATATAATTTTTTCAACTTAAGTAATAGCATTTTTGGCTTTATAAAAAATTCCCTCTTTTGCTGAGTGCGCTATGATTCTCAAGTTGAGCCACTATCTCAAACAACTCTTGAGATTTTAGAAGTATGCTAGTTATCAACATGAGCCCTAATGGTACTCAAGCCCAAATGCTTGTTGGGTATATTCGACGCCATTTCGAACGAATGCAAATCACCGATAGGTTAACTAGAGTTTAAGCCTGCCAGATTGGCGCTTAAGCTCAGCTTAAACTTCAGTTAAAGTAGACTGAAAAACAGCAGAATAAGTTTAAGCGTAGTTTAACTGACAAACTGAGTTGAACTTGTACTGAAAAACGGGCCTGAAGAAGACAATAATGCAATAGCAGCACCTACATATATATGTCACATGCAGATTTGTATGTATATGTGTACTAACTTATATGTTGATCGAACAAAGTGACAGAAGTTGTTTTGGTGAGCTCAAAGCGGACTGCGGATGGGTTAGTCCTAACCATAGGAGATTATCAAATAAATTCAATGAGTTTCTTCAAATATTTAGGAGTAAACATTGACTCAAAACCAACTTTTAAGGAGCATTCAGGGCGGTGGGGGAGAAAGTTTCTAGAGTTAGTGGAGCCCTAACGCGAATAATGCCCAACATCGGCGGCCCAGACGAAGCTACCCGTCAGCTATTATCCAACGTAACCAGCTCGATAATATATATGCATCACCAGTATGGCACGGTCCACCAAAAAGATATACTAGCATCCTACCGCATTACTGCCATACGAATAGCATGTGCTAATGGGACGGTGTCCGACGACGCTATCCATGTTTTATCCAGGAAAATGCCGACAGATCTACTATCAGGTGAAATGGGCGATCTGTATGGCATTGGAATCAGACGACCATTTGAAGATGCTATGAAAAGCGCAAGGTCAGAAACAATAGTTAGGTGGCAAGAACGGTGTGAAGAACCGAGAAAAGGACGCTGGACCTTCATTTACCATAAGTAATCTTTGGATGTTTGAGGAAAGCTTCGGCGCTTGAAGAGCATGTTATTGCTTTTCGATTGAAGTTTTATTGGTATATGTTTTATAAAAACCGACGAGTGATCGCTAAAAGTTTGATTACAATCGATGATTTTTCGACAGTTAATAGATAACTTTTCGATAACACTTACATACTTAATTAAATGGAGTTAAAAAGCGATAACACGTTGATAACAATTGGTAACATACCGAATACAAATCGTTAACTTTTCGATAAAAGTCGATAAATTGTTTATAGCAAACCGATAACTTGTTAATAACTTGTCGTTTACTTTTTTTAAAAGCAAACCGTTAATTTTTGATAAAAATAGGTAAGTTCGATAAAAAGTCGATAATAAATCAATAACACTACGATAACAATTTGGTAATTTTATGAAATTTCGATAACTTTCCGGCAACAGCTTTCGGAATACAAATTGATAACTATTCGATAATTTCTCTATAAATAATCAAACACTTTTCGGTAATATAACGCAAAATTTTACATAACAAATCGATAGCAAGTCGATAACAATTCGTTACACTTCGATAACAAATCGATAACTTTTCTATAATTAATTGAAAACTTTCGTCGCTTGAGGAGCGTTTATTGCTTTTATAAAAACAGACGAGGGATCGCTAAAAGTTTGATTACAATCGATAATAATTCGATTGTAAATTGAGAACTTTTCGATAACTAACTGACATATCGTCGATAATAAATGGATAACGCATCGAACACTTTGTTATCGATAGCAAGTTTATAACACTTCGATAGGAAATGTATAAAACGCCCATATCCCGTCGATAACAAACCTATCCTTTTTTGATATCCTGTACGAGAGCTAAAGCATGCAAACCTGATAGTCTGCTAGAGCTATGGCAGATCCACATAGCGGGTTAGGGTACAGGTACACCTACCGTAAAAGGATGACTACAATATCCAAAAGATTCAAGCAGTTATGTAGCGCAATCCTTTTAAGGGGATGCAAACGCAATTTATAGCATCTCCAACCCAATTGTCAACTCACCTACCGTGGCTTCTTTAGAATCCGAGGCTCTGTCGACCCCAAGTCTCTCATGAAACTAGGGCGTGCGGAGCGGAACGACCTGGAAGGTTCCATGCCGTCATATTAAATCGTTCCCGGATGGTCGGGGCGATCCTTAATGATGCTTGTTACCGGAGCTTACCGGACTTATATCCGGCAAAAGACCATCAACAATGACAACGCTCCCCAAAACCTTCGGGGATATGTCTAACGCTACAACAACAACGACAACAGATTTGACAGCTTACACATGTTTTGATCAAACTCAATTTCATAAGCGAATGATTCAATAAAGATTGAGCTGGTTGATTGGATGTTGTGCTGCACAAGTAGCGCTCTAAGCGCCATTTGATGCACTTTTTCCTGGAACCCATAAGTTATCATGTATATTAAATAACTGCACAATAAGCTGGTTTTTATTTCAACCATTTGTTAGTTCAATAAACATGTTTATGTCATTTATGGAGTATTTTAATACCTCTCTTAGATCGGACAGCACTAAGCTGCCTAGAGTTCGCTACCTTTTATTTACCAGGCCCGGACATTCGTAGGGAAATGGGTGACCTTTTTCTTATAACCTTCTTGTAGTAACTTCTGCACATGTCGTTGAAGGGAATTCCCATTGTTAATGCGTATGGGACACCAGCCATTGTCCTGTCCTAAATCTAAATATTTCTTTCCCAGACAAATTTGATAAAACGTCTGTGTTTTGTTTTAGTAGACCAAACTCTTTGACTCTTCTACATGAGTCATTTTAAAAAGCGATTCTCGTAAGGTAAGGATGCCATTTTTTATTGATGTAAGCGGTAGATGTATTGCCTCAGTGATGTTTAACAGTGCAACGGCCTTTGTTAGTTCATACTCTTTTTCATTGCTGTTTATATTCCTGTTATGTGGTACCCATATAAGAGAAATGGTCGTTGAGTTTGCTCCATTGCGCAGCACCTCCTTACAGTTATCGACGGTATTGAAGAACATAAGTGGTGAATCCAACGCCGTTAGCACTGCTTGACTGTCTGAGAACTTGCATATCCATCTCGATCGTTTACAGAGTTCTCTGACAGGAAACAAATGGTGTCCTTCATTCGTAGTAACTCTGCTTGAAAGATACAAGCTGAAGTGGGAAGACGAATTGAGTGTGCGACTTCTAGCTCTTCGGAGAAGATCTCTGCACCAACATCGCAGCAGTCCATTTTCGACACGTCAGGGAATAGTGAGGAGACACCCTCATTACATACCATGTCAGCAGATCTATCTTTTCTCGAGGGTCTCCTCAGCTTTGAAGTTCTTGTTAAATTTCCATGTAGCTTAAAGATAATCTGTTGTGGAATCTACATCGGCTAGCTACTTTCTTCGGATGCCTCTGTGGCCATACTGTTTCTCGTTCCAGCATCTATAGACACTATGAGTCCGATCGAAAGTAAGATTGAGTAAAATACATATAATTGGTAGGATGCTCACTGAAGCCCTTTACAAAGTCTGCAAGTGGAAGTGTGTACAATCTCATTAACATACTGTCAATCTACCCGAAATGCAGAAGAAGAAATACATTGGTCTTTGAGTGTGACTGCTTGAAATATTCATAAAGAAGGCGGTCATTCGCATTAGCATTTTTAATTACCAAAATAGAATGAGTTACCAAAGTTTATACGCTTTGTTGAATTCATCCAAAAATTCACACACACACACACACAAACAGGCAGATGCGACAGTGTGAGACCCCATCATCAAACTCACGTTTTTTCAATTATTTTGCGTTCGCAATTATGTGTATTTTAATAAATTAAAATATCATATGTGTACTTATATATGGGGTATTCCATCCCATTTCGACCAATTTTGAACCCGACCCCTTTAGAATTGGCTGAAAGTTTATCTTCTTTTTGGAGCTTACGAAAGACGTTTTTGAGAATTTTTTCAAATTTTTTTAATCCAACTCAAAAAAAGTTATGAATTTTTAAAAAAACACCGTTTTTGTTTTACAAAATGCTATAACTTTTTCAAAAATTGACCGTTTGGGATCTTTTTTTTTAATTTGTTTTTAAATGTACTTTTCGAAAAAAATACAAAAAATTTTTAAAGTTTTTTTTTGTAATCTTTCAGTTTTTCGAGATTTTTCGAATTTCGCCATTTTTTTCTAATAAATAACTTCAATCAATTCTGCAATCATCCCCACTAATCCCGGAGTGGGCCGATTTTTTTTTATTTAATTGAAAAAAAGTTTAAAAATTTTTTTGTATTTTTTCCGAAAGTACATTTAAAAACAAATTAAAAAAAAAGATCCCAAACGGTCAATTTTTGAAAAAGTTATAGCATTTTGAAAACAAAAACGGTGTTTTTTTTAAATTCATAACTTTTTTTGAGTTGGATGAAAAAATTTGAAAAAATTCTGAAACACGTCTTCGTAAGCTAGAAAAAGAAGAAAAACTATCTGCCAATTCTAAGGGGTCGGGTTCAAAATTGGTCGAAATGGGATGGAATACCCCATATATTTTTTTAAGAATCCTTAAAATTTTTCTTGTTTGGGTAGGATTTAACAAAATACTTTTTTCCCCATACATTTACATGCAACTTAAACTTGAAGACTTTTAAGGTGGTATGAGTTGAAAAAAGGCGTTGGACAACGCTGTCGTCTGCTTGAGAGTTGATAAACCCAAAATTATACCAAAGAGTTCATACATACTTACATACACACATACTCATAGCTAGTCAGGCACACCTACACATACAATTATTTTCCTCAGATACCTTTTTTGTTCAGCACTAAAGCGCACATGCATGCATGTATGAATGTGTGTGTGTATGTATGTATGTGCGCTTATGCAACTATGTGTGTTTTTGAGCCAAATTAAAAGTTTGTTGTTAGACAATCCAGACCCCAGCGAGCGCACGTTCATATGTGTGTGGGTATGAGTTTGATGGGCTATCACCCCCATGCCGTTGGTTTTTTTTTCTTGTGCGTCACTATAGCTTCAGAGTAGCGTCTGACGACGAGCTTCATTGCTGTCATTTGCCTTACTTTGCTGCTGCCACCAACCTCCATCTGTGAGCTCGTAACATTTTACATTGCTTCGCTACTTTGTTAGCGTTGATCGGGGTGTGGTAAGTACGTGTGTGTGCCCTACGCTGCGTTGGGGTTGGGGGAGCAGGCAAAAAGGATAAAGTTTTTTATTTCTTTTAATTTTTTTCTTCTTTCATTTTTCAAATGCGCCTTCTTTTTTCCAATTTTCCTTCTTTCTTTTTTTGTTACAATGTATTTTTCTCATTATTAAAACCGTTTCGCTTGTATGCCAAAAGGAACGAAAATAAGGTATGTTATCTTATAGGTAGGTGGTTGGGGGAATGGATGTCTGCACAATCGAAGAGCGGTTCAGTTTTTGCTTTCGTTGCTATATCCAGTTAGTACCATTGCTACCTTTTACTTTTACACAGAGGAGACGACGCCGCGGCTACTTGACTCTCACCCCACTAGCACCTTAATGTGCTCATGCCGTCGTACTTTTATAGCTCTGCATTCTAAAATGGGCTACCATTTACTTGTACTTTGGCCAACAGTATAGAGCATAACCATTTTCTTTGAATCCATGTTTTGTGTTTTCATACTTTTTTCATAATGGACATTGCAAGAGATAACTGGAATTGCCAAGTTCTTCTTGCGCAATACGAAACATAGACATAGCGCCTTTACGGCAACAAGAAGGAAGAGGGGCGTAGATTTTAGCGTTACTGCTGCTGATTGAAGGGTTCATCGTAAGGAACAAATAGAGCTGTGGAAGGCACAAAGCTTAAAGCTTGCTTGAAGGGACAGAAAACGAGGCAAGACATTGGTAGTAAGCAAAAAATACATTGGCAGCAGGAATGAAAGGATTCAGCATGGTTATTGGAGAAAAACCAGTCAGAGCGCTTGGCATGTAATCATACAAGTCAACGCGGAGTGGAAGAAGGGTGGGAAGGTGCAGCCTGACAAGTAAACACCAACGGAAGTGCCAGTAAAAAATTCAGCAATTTCTGTGTGCACAAAGCAAAACAAAACAAAATAAAAATAAAGTTACGTACAGCAGCTTAGGAAGCGTAGCAAGAGGAAGAACGTACGAAATGTAAGGAGAGTAACCGAAATAAAGGAAAAGAAATTACAAAAGAAGAAGAAGACTAAATTACATAGAAAAAATAAAAAACAAAAAACAAAACTGAGTTCATAAATAAAAGTGGTAAGAGAAAGAATTGTTATATACTCAGCGTCATGTTTTTTGTGACTCATGATTAAATCAAGAAGCGCGGGTTATGGCAGTGATGGGCGCACACCTTAAGAAAGTAATGAACGGTTTTAATCGATTCTACAAGGAACTGTTGTAGTATTAGGTTAGGTTCGGTTAGGCCGATTTAGGTTACATTTAATAAGGTTTTTTTTTAAGTTAGTTCAGGCTAGCTTACTTAAGGCTAATTTGATTAGGCTAAGTAAGGTAAGGTTAAAAGAACTGGGCTGAGAAATTATTTTCCAGCCCTACACTTAGGCCACAAATTCCCGCAGTGTGATACCTTTAACAATCTGTTAACCTTACTGTATCATCTACAGTGTCAAGCCCCTATTAATTATCACCAAGAGGCTCCTTCTCCCCTTTAGGAGACGGCACGCAGCTACAGAAGAGATATCATCAGCTGAGGGTAAAACTTAAATTAATAGAATATAGAAACAAATATATACAGCATTAACGATTAACAGAGATAAGGACAGTCTTTTTTATAGAAAAAAAGGAGTCCGACATATCAAATGTGTTTGAGTGAGAGTTATAATCTTGGCACAAACATCGGAAAGGTTCGTTAAGTTCGAAATTCGTTCTATATTGTTTTAAAAGAAGAGGTCCATTGAAAATTTCTTAAGGCAAATAGTAAAAACTGTTTTTGTATTGATTCGAGCCTGTCAGTATGGACTTGAAAACGCGGATTCTAGACTATTGAGCCATACTCTAATATCGGTCAAACAAATGTTGTGAAGAGGGTTTTCGTAACGTAGGGGTCGCAAGAATATACTCGGAGTGTTTGCCAAATCACTTCCGTAGGGCAACACCACATAGAAAAATGTTGTCTAGTTGAACTTAACTTTTCCTTAATTTTTGATGTTGCTTTGTCCGGGATTTACCTCGTGATCTTCCTTGTAGTAGGCAGAACACGCTATAACCACACTGCGCGGCCGCGTTAGCCTTATACAGCTTCAAATGGACCATCTTAAAGCAAGAAAATTAAACCCAGATTCGATCATGTAGTTAAATTTATCCAGTGCCTCAACGCTGTCGTCATCTGTACTACCTGCGTCGTTGCCCTTTGCATCTTGCCGACATTGAGACAACCTTCCAGTTCTTCATTAGGAGACAAGGGTTGAACGAACTTAGGATTCCGCAGCGTGCATTGTGTTTCTGTAAGCCATACTCTCGCTCTTAGCGGCTACGGAAATATCCTCCCGCGCTACCGCTGTTATATACAGCTCGACAGACCTTTCCATGGGTTTTCCTTAGATTCTGCCCTACCATTTTAGAAAGCGTGACCTTGATCTGCTTCCCTTTGATAATTAAAGTTCCTACTTTTGGGCGGTATTTTCATCCATCATGCCAATAATATTTCGATATTTAGTTATGTCCGCGGTAGACTGTGCCCAACCCCCCTGTGCTTTGGCTCTCAATGCATCTCTCGCTCAGCATGAACAGCTTCATTCAGACAAGATCATGCTGAGCTTTCACCTAGTCTTCATCCGATACCTTGAACACCCTTATACATAGATAAGCTGGCATATCTACCAGGATTCGGCCTGCTTTCGCTTTTCGTGTTGGTTGGCCTTTAATCGTTCTTTTGTGAGAGTCCCTGGCCCCATAGGTGTTACCAGAGCAATTCATGGTCTCTCCGAGCCAATTGTCAACTTCACCTACCCTTGGCGAATTCTGTTTATATAGCAGGCGAGGCTCTCGCATATCACATCATAAACATAGTTTACAAAAACTAAACACGCTTGAGGGAAATAAATTTAAATATATAAGTTGAAAGATCAGTCTACTCTTTTCTGTAGCTGTGCAATCAAAACGTTAGGTTCGTTGGGGTTAAGAGAGATGGCGTGTGAATTTCCCACACTTCCACCCGGATACATTTTTGTTAGTGAGTGTCGGGTGGGCACGTTTGTCCAACCAGATTACTTCCTAGTGCGCCTCAACTAACCATTTTCCTTCTCTGATAAACTTAAGTGGAAGTGAAGATCCCCTTTCACAACCTCTGCCAGACTGCCGACAAACCGTTCGCCCAGAAATTGAGTCATCTTGTTTGCTGACCTGCATACCGACAGAGAAAGCGATGAATCGACTTCACTTCTTCCTCATCCTGACAGCTTCTGCAGAGTGAGCTCCTTAGTATGCGCCACCGTCGGAGGGTTGGTGCAAGGAGCAATGACCTATGATGACACCCGTAAGTACTCTCGCTGAATATTTGCTTAGATTGGGAAGGAAGATAGTTTTCTTTTCTACCTAAACATGGCCATAAGGGACTTGAGACCTCACATTCATGCCGGTTGGTCCACAGCAAGTGCGTTTCCCTAATCTCATATTTCTCGATTTTGTTCATGAGATAACCCAGCGATGATCCTGGCCATCATATCTGCAAATTCATTCCCTTCCATATTGCTGTACTCTGGGATACAGGGGAGACATTTAGGTGCCTTATGGTAACTAGCGAGGCTCGATAGCTCCGCACGATATTCGACTTCATCACATTGGATACTAATAGATATATTTAAGGCGGTCTGGCTTTCAAAAATCATAATCACACAAAAATAAGTATGCAACTGTCCCGCTGGTTATAAAAAATAAACAAACAAACAAAAAAGACACCAACAAAGTGTACCAAAGTAAAGGCGGCAAATTAAAACAAGCAAACTTCGAAGACATTTTGATTGCCAGCCATAGAATCGTAGCCAACACCAACTTTAGCTCAAGGTATTTTCTTACCAACAACAAGAAAGTTATGCTGCCCATCCTTTATTTCCAAAAAATAAAAGAAAAAAATGAAAGAAAAATGAAATCTGCGAAAAAAAAGAGTTACGAAGAAATTGTCGGCAAGACAATTAATGCACGAATGAAGACTGACAGCACCAAACCCTGAGTGTCTATCCATTTCGTAGACTCTGCTAAAAGTATTCATAGGACTGAAGTCATATCCTTTGGCTACTACGAATGACTGTGCCACCACACCTCACCGCACCACACCATCCATACGAATGAGCTCGCCCGCCTTTAAGTACAAACGAACGCATTTTTCTCTGTTCAAATTTTTCCAAATTTCCACTACACAATTTTGTTGGTGTCTCACATTCCTCTGTTTAGGGTGACGCAGTTTCTCATTAATTTACGTTTGCTATTTGTTTGCTAAGATATTGGCTAAATGGCAGTTGTATTGCGTTCGTGCTTTTTTCGTTTTCTTTGTTTTAGTATAGCCTTTTGAATTTCCTTTTTGTGAGATGCTTTTACAATTTTTGTTGTTGCTTTAGAAGAGTGTGAGACCCTTAATTTTAATCATAATTATACAAAATTTTCGTTTTCCAGTGAATTATTTTTGTGTCTCCCAAGCTTTGTAAGGAAATTTGAAATTTGATTTGAATTTAGCATACGGGCACAGCAAACTTATGATGGAGAGAGAGCGGGCTTCAGGGGGACTGATAGGCGCAATACAAAGCTTTATAAACTCAGAGCTTCCGCAACCCAATTGTCAACCTCACCTACGCGAGGCGAATCCTGTTACAAATATGAATATATCATACAGATATTTAGCAGGCGAGGCTCTGGCGATCCCAAGTTCCTCATGGACTAGGGGTTTGTGGCGGGATGGCCTAGAAGGTTAAATGTGGTCATGTTAATCGTTCCCGAGATGGTCGGGCTAGTACCTCAATGGTGCTTCCTTACCGGAACGTACCGGATCTATATCCGGCAAATGACCATCAACATCGATAACACTCCGCAAAACCTTCGTGGAGTATCTTTATCGTTAGTACAACAGCAACATGGAGAGAGAGACAATTTGAAAGGGATAAATATGTTTTTTTTTCGTTTTTTCCGCCCGAAAATTGATTTTACTACATTCAAAAGTGAGCCTCGCTTTCCCTCTTCTTCTTCTATTCCATTCTGGTATATTATGTCTTCCATTTTTCTTTCTAATATTTACCTTTGACCGTTAATCTTTGACTTTTATCCTTCGACTTTTGACCTTTAACGCTTTTTGACCCTTTAACCTTTCACTTTTAATCTTTGACCTGCTGCATTTCAACCTTCAACCATTGACCTTTAACTTTTAACCTTTCACTTTTGACTTTTGACCTTGAACATTTGACCTTTAACCCTTAGCGTTTGACCTTTGACATGTGAACTTTATCCTTTGACCTTCAGCTTTAAACATTTGCCCATTAACTTTTGAGCTTCATCTTTTACCTGGGTTCCTGGTCAAAGGGAAATCAGAGGAAATGAGGTGGCTGATGAGCTGGCACGTAGGGCCTCAGGGGAAAGAAATGAGGGGATAACCAGCATCGACGAAAGCAAATTCCTTGGGGTAGCCAAAGGAAGAGTACTGCAATTAATGAAGGACAAGGCATATATTGAGTATATCTGTGGCCGATACCCACCGGACTTTGGGCTTTAAGCACGCATGCACAAAATATGGGTATTACGCATAATTGCCATTGCTAAAGTTATACAAACGTGACGGCCAGTACTTCCTGACATGACAGACATTGCTTCGTCCGACTCCATAATGACGAGGTCGTACCAAAGACTAAATTTCGCTGCAACTGGTTTGTCTTTCAACATCGGATTGCCCTTCATAAATGCACTGGTCACCCAACGCGAAATTAGGTTTTATTAATATACTTTTTAGTCGAGATTGGTATCGATCTAATTCTATTCTAATTCCTATTGGTATAACGACACACCCGTTACTAATTCATCGTTACTATTTCACATCATCGGTGCATAGCTTGTCGATTTACCGATACAACTCCTCTGTCTGACGTCGCCACCTCCCTCCAATTTCCATTTTTAATTGATTCTACTGACAACTTGGTTACCGTCCGCCATTTGTACGTCTGCATTATCTACGCCAGGTCGTGGATTACGACACCAAGGATTGGGTAGCCTTTATCAGGTTCTAGAAATGATTCCAAGAGAAAAGGTAATGCAGTATTTTGTGGTATCAAAACACCCTGCTGATATTGGCCTCAATGTGCCTCCACTTCAAGCTAACCTATAACTATATACATGTGAAACGACAAGGAAAATAAGTAAATGAACAGAATATGAAACAAAAAAGAAAACGAGGAAAGAGAGCAGTAGAATAGCATGTCGATAAAGTTATCGATTTAGTATTGAAAAGCTATCGGGTTCTTATTCTAACGTTAGCAATTTTTAAACCACTACTCATCGGTTTGTTATAAAACAGATAACGATACAGCTTCAATATATAATCATAACATATCTGTAACCTCTCAATAACAAGCCGATACCTAGCCTTATAAGAAACCGATGACTAGGCGATAACAAACAGCTAACTCAACGATGCGCTAAAAACACTATCTTGTCGAAGTCGACAAAACTATTCTAGTTTTCAAAGCTAAGATTGAAATACGGGGAGCTAGGCATGTCCCACCTGTATAGATAATTTTGATCGGAATAGCTAACGGAAAATTGAGCTTTACTAATACAAGTAAATGCCGACTGCCATAAATTCCACTCATCATCATCATAAATTGGCACTTGCTTTCGCGATAACTGACGCCAATTGGGAGCACCAAGGGAGGTCAAATTTATTGCTTTCGAATGGAGAGGTCCCAATCGTGGAAGCTGGTGATGTTGCTCAACGTCATTTAGCAGAGCTTTATTAACTTTGCAGGGAACTTAAGTTCAGAAATAGCAGCATACAAGTAATTTCTTTTCGCGCCGTCAAAAGCTAGCTAAAAGAAGGTGAATGTCGATTCTCTTATCGCGAGTCTTCTCGAGAATCTGACACATTGTAAAGCTCTGCTTGATAGAAGATTTAACAGGTCTGAAGCCATACTGATTAGGTCCAATCAGTTCGTTGACTATGAGCTTCAGTCTTTCGCATAGTATGCCTGCCTTGAACGCGATATTAAGCCTCGGCACAGTACACTTAAATTCCGATCTGGAGGTATACGCTCATTCAGACATATTTTGCATAGGAGTTGATGCGCGCTCTTTACCATTTATCCGTATCCGTGTTTGAACAGCTGGGCGTATCGGCGCCTTATATTCTTTAGCCAGGATATTGCACATTCTTATTTTTTCGTAGTCGAGTGTCGGAACGTGTTTTCCATCATCGGCGATTAGGAGCAACAAGGGAAACCTTCCGTCATCCGCCGGATTTTTTCTATAGTTTTCTGGCATATATCAACCAGCATCTGAAGTTCCTCGAACTCACGACGTTCTGCCTAACTCTTTTTTTCGTTCAAAATAAGCGCTTATCTTCCTTCTTCCCCTCGTGCTTCCAACCGAAAGTGCTATTTTTCCTACACAAATATCTTTACACAAACATAAAGCTTCTCAGCTTCATGTCAACTCATATGTCAGATTAAACGAATAAAAAACAAATCACAACAACAATCAATGCAAATCAAAGTCAAAAACACTAAAAAAAAACATTTTTAAAAAATAATAAAAGAAAAAAATTAACAAAAGTCATTCAATTTACGAAACAAGATGCAAAGCAGACAAGAACAAACTCGTTAGTTAAACTTTTACAACTCCATTCACAAACCACGTCAAGTGCCGGCTATTAGTAGACAATGGCCCACTCATACCACCACCTACACAACAACAAAATCGTACACATCTCAGGCGTACGCTCGGTAAATGAGTTGAAAGCGCTCACTATGGCTCGTTGCCGATTATAATAAAAACGTAGAGCGGCTCTCAACTTGTATTCATCGCTAATGTCATCGCGTGCACAAGAAGTCTCAGAAAATAAGTCGTTCGTGCACGACACACGAACAACAACAGTATTTGCTTGCTTTTGCATTCACGGTTGCCGAACTTGGTTATTAGTAACCAAACTTGGTTATTTTTTTCGCCGTTGGTTACTTTTAGACGCGTTTGGTTACTTTTTTCGAGATTTTTGCTGCACAACGAAGTATAGAAATAATTGTCCTATAATACTAATATAAAAACATTTTTCAACACTGGCTAACCAATTAACGGTTCATGTGAGTATGCAGAAATAAACAGTCTGTTCACTTACTCCAAGAAACAGTCAGAAACTCTCAGCACTAACCTATTTCTTGTATGAAACCCGTCAGCTTTTTGGCAGTTTTGCTGACCGATTCTGACTGTTTCTGATTATACGGAAACAGGCTTTAAGACGAACACATTTTAGCTTAAAATAATAACGACTGTGTTGTTTCGATAACAAAAATATAAATAAGCACTCTCATCACTACCAACGAGGAAAAGTCATATTGCAAACTATGTGAAACATTTTGATGAACCATTTTAGCTATTTGACAAAACATAGTAAAAAACAGTCACATATTCAACTGGAGCAACAAAAAAAGAACCAGTTAAAAATAGATTCGTATAAAGGTGGTGAGCAAGTAAATCTTTGTAGACAAGTAGGCAATACGGAGCTAATTTTAGCTGATGTATTCTTTGCCAAATTTATTAAGGGCATGTTGTACTGATTCCAGTATAGCCAAAGTTTTGAAGTGCGGACGGACAAAAACACTCAAGTAGTTGAAAAATTAGGTAGCACGGTAGTAAACCAAATAAGATGTGCAATGCGATGTTCAAAGTTTTCTCTAATCGTTGATGAGACAACGGATATTTCAACTAGAAAGTGTTTGGTTTTAGTAGTACGATATTTTGATAGGAAATCTCGAACAATAAATGACAGATTTTTAACGTTGATTGAATTGGTACAAGCAGATGCTGAATCCATTTATCAAAGCATCAAATCGTTTCTTGATGACAACAATATCCCATTAGAAAGTCGTATTTGACTAGCAACAGATGGTGCAAGTACAATGGCTGGAGAATTTAATGGCTTAAAGGCCAAGTTCGGAAAAGACACACAATTTTTATACTCAGTTGAGCAGAGCTCACAGAGTATATTAACTTTGATTGGATAACGGTTGGTTGTACAGGTATAAAGGAATCGAGATAGATATAGACTTCCATATATCAAAATCATCAGGATCGAAAAAAATTTGATTGAGCCATGTCCGTCCGTCCGTCCGTCGTCCGTCCGTTAACACGATAACTTGAGTAAATTTTGAGGTATCTTGATGAAATTTGGTATGTAGGTTCCTGAGCACTCATCTCAGATCGCTATTTAAAATGAACAATATCGGACTATAACCACGCCCACTTTTTCGATATCGAAAATTTCGAAAAACCGAAAAAGTGCGATAATTCATTACCAAAGACGGATAAAGCGATGAAACTTGGTAGGTGATTTGAACTTATGACGCAGAATAGAAAATTAGTAAAATTTTGGACAATGGGCGTGGCACCACCCACTTTTAAAAGAAGGTAATTTAAAATTTTGCAAGCTGTAATTTGGCAGTCGTTGAAGATATCATGATGAAATTTGGCAGGAACGTTACTCCTATTACTATATGTATGCTTAATAAAAATTAGCAAAATCGGAGAACGACCACGCCCACTTTAAAAAAAAATTTTTTTAAGTCAAATTTTAACAAAAAATTTAATATCTTTACAGTATATAAGTAAATTATGTCAACATTCAACTCCAGTAATGATATGGTCGCAACAAAATGCAAAAATAAAAAGAAAATTTCAAAATGGGCGTGGCTCCGCCCTTTTTCATTTAATTTGTCTAGGATACTTTTAATGCCATAAGTCGAACAAAAATTCACCAATCCTTGTGAAATTTGGTAGGGGCTTAGATTCTGGGACGATAACTTATTTCTGTGAAAAAGGGCGAAATCGGTTGAAGCCACGCCCAGTTTTTATACACAGTCGACCGTCTGTCCTTCCGCTCGGCCGTTAACACGATAACTTGAGCAAAAATCGATATATCTTTACTAAACTCAGTTCACGTACTTATCTGAACTCACTTTGTATTGGTATGAAAAATGGCCGAAATCCGACTATGACCACGCCCACTTTTTCGATATCGAAAATTACGAAAAACGAAAAAATGCCATAATTCTATACCAAATACGAAAAAAGGGATGAAACATGGTATTTGGATTGGTTTATTGACGCAAATATAACTTTAGAAAAAAACTTTGTAAAATGGGTGTGACACCTACCATATTAAGTAGAATGAAATGAAAAAGTTCTGCAGGGCGAAATAAAAACCCTTGAAATCTGGCAGGAATACTGTTCGTGGTATTACATATATAAATAAATTAGCGGTATCCAACAGATGATGTTCTGGGTCACCCTGGTCCACATTTTGGTCGATATCTGGAAAACGCCTTCACATATACAACTACCACCACTCCCTTTTAAAAGCCTCATTAATACCTTTAATTTGATACCCATATCGTACAAACACATTCTAGAGTCACCCCTGGTCCACCTTTATGGCGATATCTCGAAAAGGCGTCCACCTGTAGAACTAAGGCCCACTCCCTTTTAAAATACTCATTAACACCTTTCATTTGATACCCATATCGTACAAACAAATTCTAGAGTCACCCCATGGTCACCTTTATGGCGATATCTCGAAAAGGCGTCCACCTATAGAACTAAGGCCCACTCCCTTTTAAAATATCATTAACCCCTTTCATTTGATACCCATATCGTACAAACACATTCTAGAGTCACCCCTGGTCCACCTTTATGGCGATATCTCGTAAAGGCGTCCACCTATAGAACTAAGGCCCACTCCCTTTTAAAATGATCATTAACCCCTTTCATTTGATACCCATATCGTACAAACCAATTGTAGAGTCAACCCTGATCCACCTTTATGGCGATATCCCTAAATGGCGTCCACCTATAGAACTATGCCCACTCCCTCATAAAATACTTTTAATACCTTTCATTTGATACAATGTCATACAAACACATTCCAGGGTTACCCTCGGTTCATTTTCCTACATGGTTATTTTCCCTTATGTTGTCACCATAGCTCTCAACTGAGTATGTAATGTTCGGTTACGCCCTAACTTAACCTTCCTTACTTATTTATTTAAAATGTAGTTGCCATTCGTTGCATTTGTGTTCAAGTTATGCGTGCAAGAAACTCCCTATGGAAAGCGAAACTTTATGTCGAAATATATACAAATTTCTCTCATACAGCCCTAAAAGAATTTGTGAACTAAAAGATTTCATGATCATTGTAATGTACCGTCACACAAAATTTTGGGGTTTTCCTTGACTAGATGGCTAGCACTCGAAAATATTATTAATAGAATATTGGAGCAATAGGAAGCCTTATAATTGTACTTTTTGTCATCTGTACTAGAAGTTAATGGTATAACAGCAAGAGATCTAGCAAATTTAATGGGCGATCAAGAAGTTAAGGTGTTTTTTTATTTTTTGTCCTACATTCTTAAAATAATCAATGATTTAAATAAAGAATTTCAGTCAGAAAACGTTCGACTACCCTTTTTGTATTTGCAAATCGAAATCAGTTTTAAAATAATTTGCATGTAATTATATGGATAACCAATATGTAGAAAATGTGCAAAACCTAACAAACCTTGACTTCTGTGATCAAAGTAGATTTTTACCTGTAAAAGATATATTTATTGGAGTTAAGGCGGAAAGTTACCTACAGTGCAAGAAGTTTTCAGCGATGGAAATATTTAAGATAAAGAATGCCATACGTGAGTTTATATTGAAGTGCTGAAACAGTTAAAAATGCGCTTTGATTTTAGTAGACAAGATATCAAAGATTTGTGAATTATTATTCCAAAAAATGCGCTATGTCAAACAAATACAGCAATTATGCAACTTATAATAATTTCTGCTATGTATTGTGCTAGAATGGGGGTAACGACCTTCGACTATTGTCGCAGCTGCAGATGTACAGAAGAGGAAGAGAGCGTCCAGCACCTTCTCTGTCACTGTCCAGCGCTTAGTAGGCGTAGGATGGCTGTCCTTGGTAAACCTTTTCTACATGACCTCGCTGAGGTCTCTTGCTATGAAGTAAAGGCTCTGGCCAAATTTATAATTTCCACGAGGTGGTTTGACCCGCTTTAGGCAAGGTAGGGGTCCTCTTTGAGACCGTATAGGGTATTACAAGGGCCCATTGGTGGCCTAAGTAGTGAGCTGTTACCATAGTGTTCAGCTCAGCCCTTGCAACCTAACCTAACCTATTGTGCTCAGATGCAGAATCGGTTATAACGGAATGGAACCTATTAAGACTATCCAAAAATCATTTAAAGATGACCTGGATTTAGTTGCTTATGGGGATCAGGTTGGTGTTTTTAAAAATGGTCTTAATGAAAAAGCGTTCAATAACTTATCAAACTTTGTATGTAATCTGATGTGCCTTCCACACAGCTCTGCATCTGCAGAACGTAAATTTTTTGAACTAAGTTTAATTAAAACGAAATTGCGAAATAAACTTTAGTTCACTACTGTGAACAATTTGATGAGGGTCAAAAGAATTGTGCCATTATATTAGGGGATAGGGAAATATGGGCACCGTAAGGACGGCGTCAGATGGGGCTTTACGCCATACTTCAAGTGTGACAACTAATGTTAAAGTATTAAATAGTTGAGGGTTACGTAACTTTTCGTTTCGCTTTGAAGTCGAAAGATTTATTCTACTAACCTTCAAAAAATGTGTATGCTTGAAGTTTTAGTCCAAGCTGAAATCTGACGTAAAGCCACCGTAACATCACTCTAAGACTTAAAAAGATACAACTTTTTAAAAACGCGCTAAGTCATTTATTTTTAATGCACATATGTATAACTTTATTTATGTAGCATATGAACTGGTGTTTGTTGGTTTTTTGAGTGAGTTGAATGCTTATACCTATGTAACACATGAATTTTATTAAATCAATAAAATTGCTTTTTGGATCGTTGGTTACTTTTTGGTTATTTTTTTTGGGCTCGTTGGTTATTTTTTTGTTCATGCTTGTGGCAACCGTGCTTTCATTGCTTTCGTTCGCGTATACTTTTTTAAGCCTTCATCTTCGTTTGACGTTTGAAGTTGGCGCGTAAAAGTTGACGATTGCGCTTTGTACAAGACAACAAGTGCTTCCTCGTTTGTTTTTTTTATTTAATTTTAAATGTGTGTTTCGGCATTTTCGTTGAGTTTCGGCGTGTGTCTATGTGTGTGTGTAGCATACAAAGTCGCCGGCTCAGGTAAACAAACTTTTGCTTATACTTTTTGCATTTGTTTATAATTATTTTTATTGTTCAATTTGTTTTTTTTTATTTTCTTCAACTCGTTTTGTTGCTCTCTTTGCTTACTCGTATTTGTTGTCATTGCTGCGCAGGATTTTTATACTTTTTGTTTAGCGTCGTGGTATGCGTGTGTGTATTATTTGAATTTTTTTTAAGCTGTTGTTGTTGCTCTCTTTGCTGCGCGCTGGTATTCAAAAATAACTAAATAAAGCATAAAATTCGTAATCGCTAGCCGAAGATGCAAATTTACTTGTCTGTTGTGTATTTGGATTTTTTATCAAGTGCGATATAATTTTTTTACGCTGCTGTTGTTTGTTGTTGTTGTTTATTTGTTTCTGTTGCTGTTATTTATAGGTTGTTTGACTTTTTATATGTGAGTGCATATACATAGCTACATAAATCGACTTATTTTAGTTGATTTTTTTTTCTGCATCTCCAATCAGCTGTTCTCGCGACGTAACAGGTTTGCTTGCATATTTTTATTTTTTAGCATTTTTAATGCTTCTGTCTTCTGTCTGCTTTGTCATGCAATGTTGGCAGTTTTATGTTTGTTTTTTTTTCAGCGTCAATTCTTAAGCAGTCATATGAAGTGAATAAATTTTATGTGTGCGTTTGGACAATGAGTCATTGAGTATGAGTTGACGCAGCGCAGCAAGAGAAAACAGCTGATATCGTGTGGCATTCTGATTTCGACATATATATGTACATTAGGGTGGGCCAAATTTATTGTTGAAAAGGCACATCCAGTTTCTGAATCTATGGGTCATACTGAGTAATATTGCCATGGGACCATAGGTCTGAAATGAATTTCGAGCCCACCTAATGTTGATAGAAAATATTTTATTTTCTTGGGTTCATCAAAGAAAGCAAGCGGTTCGTTAAGGACCACTAGGAGGTAATGGGGTTAAAGCGAATGTGCCGACCCACCCTGCACTTACTGAGGGCACTCACAATGGACAAAAATGTCTCTGAGTGGAAGTGTGGGTAATACCAACGCACGCCCTCTTAACCTAATCTAACCTAACTTAATTTGTGCTTTACCGTTTAGGCGGTTATGACCGTGCAACAATCATCTCTCATTCTCGCCTAGCCGCTACGTTTGACTATGCTGATGTAGGCATAAAGCAGGTACAACTCATCATTAAATATTCTTCGCTACTCACCATCGCAGACGCGTTGAGGCTCACATAGTTTTCGAAAAACTTTTCTCTCCAGCACTTACAGAGTCGCCTCATCTGAAGTTGTCGTGGTCCATGCTTCCGTCACATATAACAGTACGGTACTATTAGTGACTTGTGTGGGTATGATATTCGTTTGCCGAGAGAGGATTTCACTTTCAATTGCCTACATAGTTCAAGGTAGCATTTGTTGGCAAAAGTGTGTTCTTTGCAGGATTTTAAAGCAAATGATTTTGTTTGTGTTAATGCTGGTTCAGAAATAAATGGAGTTTTTTACTATTTCGAAATTATGGCTGCCAACAGTAGTGTGGTTACCAAGATGCAAATGCCCTGACTCTTTACTTGCTGACAGCAAATACTTCGTTCTGTCTTCTGTCGTCAGCCTATGCCAGTAATTGCAAGCTCTTATAGAGTATTGTTCCAGAACTAGTAAAATCTGCAGGTGGCATAATTTTGTCCACACAAATAAAGAAATCGCACGTTTGAAGGTCTTCCTTTCTGAAACCTGTTTAGTTTGAACGGATAGGAGAAATCCTTCATAATTCTGAATGAGCTATTCAACGTCAATTTGCACAGCTTTATGAGCTTTGCGGGGAAATCAAGTTCAGACTTAGCAGCATACAAACAGCTTCTTTTCGCATACAAACGCGGCTGCACAGAAGGCGGCTTTAAAATCGACGGTGAGGTGATGAGTGCCAATTCTTTTTTTTGGCATAGTGAAAATCTAGGCGGTGGTAAATTTACATCTAAAAGTACACTGTTAAGCTTTAATCAGCCGATTTAGGCTTCAACCTTTCACACAATATACTTGACAGGACTTTGTATGCGATTCTAAGAAAGCTGATTCCGCGACAGTTGCCACAAGAAAGAAAAGTAAGCTCGGGTATTAGCAATCAAAAAATTATCAGGCCAACAATCTAAAAGATAACATTAAGGAACGAAAGTTGAAAAATAAAATAAAGTGTGTATACCTGAATATAAACAGTATCACAGCCAATGAGGAAGGAGTTGTAAGAATGATAGAAGAAGAAGCTCCTAATTTTGTTTTTTGTACAGAGACTCAGACCACAGAGAATGTCAGTGATTCAGAGGTTAATATTGTTGGTTATAACCATGTAAGGTGTGATTCACACAGCCGACACACGGGTGGTGTATTGATATATATTCATAAATTGATTAGATTTAAAGCAATACACAACAGTAATATAAACAATAATATGTGGTGTGTTGTGTTGAAAACAACGAGAAGCACAAGTAAGTGGCAAATTGGTGTAGTATACCATTCACCGAATACAAGCGATGCTGCATTAGATGCATTAGATATATGGGTGAAGTGCTGGACGAATAGTTTTAATGAAAATGAAAACAATGTCGTTATTGGTGATTTCAATATAAACATGAATGTAAGGTCAACTACTCAAACCAGCTAAACCAAATATTCACATCAATGTCAATGAGACAGTTAATCAATTTTAATACAAGAATAACCGAATCATCACAAACCAAAATAGACCTTGTCTGTAGCAATAGCGGTGATATCGAAATACAAAACTCAGGAAACTCAGAGAACATCAGATCACGAAACAATTTTTATCAAACTGTCTGTACAAAAAAACTACAAAGTGAGAGTGTATGATAACCGGTTATGCTGGGACAACTATACGGGGGAAATTTTATTAAATAAACTTAGGAACTATAATCTGGCCGAACTTACAAACTGTGACATCGATGAGAAAGTCATAGTCATAAATAATATTTGGAAGAGCAAGGATCAAATATTGAAAACGACTGTGAACTTACAGAACTGAACAAGCAAAAATATGAAATTTACAAGTTGCAAATATATCAAACTCATGGGAGAATTACAATGATATAAAACGACACTACAAAGAGTAATCAAGCTTAAAAAGAAGAAACACATGGAGATTAAAATCACAATCAACAGTAACAACCAAAGGCTGATGTGGAAATGTCCAAAAGATGCTGTAAATATGAACAACGATAATTCTCAAATAAAAACGAGTTTTTATAAACAACACTTATGTTGAGGCAGATTATGAAAAGGCAATTAAATCAGTTTTTTGTTGAAAGTATAAGAATAATCCGTAGTAGTATTGAAACTATTATGCCAGTTGAAGCTGTGGTAGACATAAATAGAAATTTATTTGAACTTAAAAATGTAAATGTGGAGCAGTTCTTGCGTACAGCGGCGACATTACAAAATAAATATGGTGGAAAAAATTATTAACAGAAGGAGTCTTCAATGATAGTATGGCATAGTTAGGATACTATTATACTAGCATAGTTAATGAAAGCTTTAATAGTGGTGTTTTTCCAGTATGCTGTAAAATGTCTACAATTATACCAGTTGAAAAGGTTAGAGGAACTGAAGAAGAAATACCGCCAATAAATACGTTACCTAGCGATGAAAAAAATAATAGAGAAAATTGTAAAAGAACAGCTGCTCGAATATGTAAATAAATATGAAATTGGTATTAGTGAGCAATCAGGGTCTAGATCAAAACACGCCTGTGAAACCGCACTCAACATGGTGATAGCAGAGTGGAAAGAAGGAATGTCTTGCAAACTAGTAACAGTCTCAGTTTTTCTTGACCTTAAAAGAGCATTTGCAAACTATTGACAGAGATATGATGTTCAGGAAATTATATAACATCGGCGTCCGAAATACAGCTTTAAAGTGATTCAAGAGCTACCTTACAGGAAGAAAACGAAAATGTAATTAGGAACGTGACATCTCCTGAAATAGAAGTTGAAATAGGTTTACCACAGGGATCAGTACTAGCCGCGATTCTGTTCATAATATACATAAATAATATTAAAACTTGTTTGAGTCACTGTAAAATAAGACTATTTGCAGATGATGCATTGTTGACGATAAGCTGTCCATCCATAACTGAAGCCGTATCAAAAATACAAGCGGATATAGAATCTGTATATAAATGGCTATGTCAAAACAAGCTCAAAATTAATATTGAGAAAACAAAATGGATGGTTATGAGTAAATACACTCTGGAGTGACAATGTAACCCTAAAAATAGCAAATATCCCATGAGAAACCAAAAAAAATACTTAGGAGTCATAATAGACGAAAGATTAAAGTTTGATGAGCATCTTAAATATGTAGAGGGGAAAGTTTCAAAGAAGATAGGTTTTATGATACGGACATGCAAGCACGTAAGCCGATACAATAAAACAATGGTTTATAAGTCTGTCGTTGAACTCATTCTATATATTGCCCAGCGATTCTATTTACAATAGCTGATTCAAGTATAAATAAGTTGCAGAAAAAACAAAATACGGTGATGCGGTTTATTCTAAAGAAACGTTTTGACACTCCCATACAAGAGCTACTAAACAGCTTGAACTGTGGCTTAGTGTAAAACAGCTTGCGTTATATTATACTTTGAAATTCATACACAATATGAAATTAGGAAAACCTACCAAGTTATCTAAATGATCGTGTAAAATACAACAACGATGTCGATACCTATAACACAGGAAATAAAAATAATTTCCACTTGCCAATTGTAAAATCCGAATTTGATAAAAAGAGTATATATTTTGAGGGAATTAAGAGAATACAATGAACTACCTAGGGACTTAAAAGATTGTAAAAATATGAAAGAGTTCAAAAGGCTATTATTTGCGAATATTTTAAAGGAGTACCTATTAAGTAACAAAGATATACTTGTTATAAATCAAAATCAATTATGCAAAGTCCAAAGACTGTAATAAATAAATAAATAAATAAACAAATTGTAGGATCTTCCATCTTGTGAACTGGGCAAGGACATACTTAGATTCAAGTCGGCGGACATGCACTCGTTCGACCATATTTTGCAAAGAAGCTGATGTATGAGCCATACCAGCTCCCTGTCGCCATATTTGAATAGCTCCGCAGGCAATCTGTCGGCACCCGCCCCTTGTTGTTTTTTAATCTGGTTATTGCTATTTTTACTTCGTCATAATCGGGTGGGGAGCTTAATTCCATCATCATCGATTGCGGACACGATTTCATTGTCCTTGGAGTTGATAAACAAATTATTTCTTCTTTTCACATTTCTCCAGTTTTTAATAAACTAGCACTGCATAAGGATTTACAAATACATGTAATGAGAACTCACTTGCTTACTGCGGAATTACGTAATTTCAGCTTTAGTATGAATGTACTGTAAGGTAATCTATAAGGGTATAAGTTGCTCATACGACACGTAGTGCCAATTGGTAGATTAGAAGTAGATAGATTATATACAGACTTGAAAAATAGGTTATATCGTTAGATATAGACACAAATTCAAGTATTACAAACAGTGACCTCTATTTTATATTGGGGGAGTTACATGTTTACTTCAATACATAGAGATTTACTCATATACCACGCTTTAGTGCGATTCGTCTCTGTGTTGCTTTGTACAGATAAAAGCATAGCGAATGCAAATAAACGGTCAATAAGCACAACTAAAACCAGGGATGCACCTTAACGTTAAGCTAATCGTTTATCAAAAAATTTCCACCGTTTCCGTTGAAACACTTCGAAATATTATCGATAAAGAAATTATCAAGATAAATTGTATCTCGTTTTTAACCGAAACGAAAAGCTTTCGTTAACGTTAAAAACGTTAACGAAAACGTGATACTTTATGTTTGAATTGTGCTGGCAATGCTATAGCCATGGTGAAGCCGTAAGGTGGCAACAACGAGCGCACATACACACACAAATCTATGTAATTTGTTTGTGTAATTCGTTGGTGGTAATGTCAAAAATACTCTGAGAAATGTTCGTACTGTCAAAATTCAGAGAAAAGTTGCAATCAGCTTGGATAATGCTTTCACCTTTAATGACTCCGCCATCAATCAGCTTTGCCAGCATAGTTTGAAATTAATAATCAACATAAACGATTTGATTTCGTTTTGATATGGCAGAAAACGAAACGAAATCATTTCGTTAATTTGACGATCTTAACGTTAATAAACGAAACGAAATGACTTCGTTTCGTTTATTAACGTTGATTATCGTAACGAAATGATATCGTTTCGTTGGTTAAGCATGCCCGACTAAAACAATTAACAACTACCAAAACCAGCGATATGAAAGTGTTACATCTAACAAACAAATCTGTTTCTATATATGTAAGTATGTATGTACATAATCGTAAAGTCGCGTAATGAATTGTGTTAACAACACAAATCTTAGCAATGCATTTTGACGCATATCAAACGGCTACCTGTTGAATAGCCCACAGGACGAAAGTTGAACTAAAATACAGATACGACCATATAAGGCATATGGCTGGTCAAAGTGCTTATGTTAATGTTTTGAATTTTCGATGACTTTGTTGCATTCACACTGGCGTGTTAGTTACGCTTACACTGCATTGGTCAAACATACTTACTTCTATAGGTATGTATTGCTGTTAGAAATGAAATCATAAAGACCCGCAGACCCCCCAGACCCCTGTCTTCCCTAACTTTGGTCATGGCGCATAACTTTTAAGAAGTTTTTACCTCTTACGCTCCATCTCCCTTTTATTTACTCTTTTTTCTGCCTTTCTATTTGTCTTTGCCTCTATCTCCCTCTCCGTATTTTCCTTCGCCTCCTCCTCTCTTCCCTGCTTTATCGTTCCCGCTTCGTCTAACTCTATCTCTTTCTCTGT
The DNA here is from genome assembly GCA_029619165.1 of Eurosta solidaginis. Lineage (NCBI taxonomy): Eukaryota > Metazoa > Arthropoda > Insecta > Diptera > Tephritidae > Eurosta > Eurosta solidaginis. Next base: position 520 of record JARSSU010036524.1, on the reverse strand, counting down.
CTTTCTCCTTCCCTATATTTCTTCTCTATACGCAGTCGCAGTTCCAGTCTAAATACCAGTACCTGTCCAGTCGAAGTCGCAGTCTTGTGTGACTCTATCTTAAAATTTTATAGACACATAAGGTATAAGCTTGCCCATACCCGCGGCAGACGAAATAGCATCGACAGCATCCTGAAAACATTTCCGAAATAATTCAGAAATATCATGGGATAGTCCTGAAAAGATCCCGAAAACTATAGCACACACAATCGTGAAATTATTGGGGGATAAACCCGCTAAGTTAAAGGAAGTATATGCTGAATTTTTTAAAAAGGTGGGATTCCAGCGAAACACTTTTTGCGAAATGATGCCTAAATGGTCTTGTACTAGTTCCGCAAAACCAAATACCGAAATATCATTACTATACCGAAATGGTCCGGGAAAGTTTAAAAATATCTCCTTGGTATACTTCCTATATGAAACTCAAACAATATCGAAATGACCCCGAAAAAATTCCGAGACGAAAAAGGGACTCTTTTAA